>CAKNYM010052705.1:24227-45053 GCA_932195095.1 Andricus curvator | reverse complement strand
GAGGGAGAGGGAGAGGGAGAGGGAGAGGGAGAGGGAGAGGTTTGCCACAATTTGAAAAATCAGAAATGTTTAACTCCCAATTCATCTTACTCTTTCAAGGTTTCGAAAACCCGGGCACAAATTCTTATAGCTTCAGTCGAAACTCGGAAGAGAGACAGAATGGAAAGTGGAGAAAGTGCGGAAAGGGAAGTGGGGAAATTGAGTTTGGAGGGTTGTAAGAAGTGATAGTGAGTAGGTGAATGGCAGTTAGGGGGCATATGACAATTGGTTGGAGGGGAAGGAGGAGAAGTTAGGGCAGGATAGTTTTAGAAGTGAGGAGAGGGGAATTAGAAGAGTGAGAAGAAGAGTAAGGTAGAACAAGTGACATGAGAAGGTAGAAGAAGTGAGGAGAAACGATAAGGGGGGAAGTAGGAGATGGGCAGTGAGGTTTGGAGGAAGAAGGGTTAAGGAAGTGAGAGGCAGGTAGTAGAGGAATTAGAGGAGGCAGAATTATGAAAAGGGAGAAGTAAAGGGAAGGATAGTAGGAGAAGTGAGACAAGGGGAATTTCGTGAGAAGCGGGGAAGTAGAGAAAAGAATGGAATGTAGGGGAGGGGAGGGGAAGTATTTAAGAGGGAGATTTGAAAGACTTAATTAACGTCTGAGTAGGCTAAGAATCTCGAATTCGTCTAAAACATCATTCTTTATTTGCTAAACCTGGTGCGAGTAACTCTGGCAAAAATCGGACTTGTCGTTACGCTTGTTGGCTTGCTTGGCGCAAATACCGCGCAGACGGCGCCGTGTCTCTCGATTACTGTTAAAGTCCCTCCATAGATCCCGCGGGAATCTTGTCTCGCGGATGCATAACACGGTTCGCAGTGGAGTAAAGTGGCGTGGGTGACATACTGCATGATGGACTGTGAAACAGGTGGAGACGCACTTCACTCCTCTCTCACCCTCTCCGGCGATTCTGTTCCTCTTTTCCTCTTACGACTCATCCTCATCCCTCATCCTCCTCATCCTCAATCTCAATCTTTTCCTTCTTCTTCTTCTTCTACTTTTACTTCTTCCTCTACTTCTTTTGTTCACCTTCTTCTATTTCTTCTTCTTCTTATTCTTGTACTTCTTCATCTTCGTCGCGAAAACGGTTTCGCTCTATTTTCTTTCCGCGCTTCGCCCTCCTTCCTCACATTTTCATCCCAAGACCGCTTTAATCTTCCGCCAACTATCATTATCGCTCGTTGCACAGACACACGACTGTTTTCCAATAGTCGTTTTATTGGCGCATTGAAAATTAATGGTTCTAATTGGCTCGGTCTGATGAGTTACATATGAGAGGATCTTTTGTGACCTTACATTTAGATTTCCACAGTGTGTTGTTGATTGTTATTTCTAATGATTTCTATATATTCCTTTTTTTTGCAAAGTGACAATTTGAAATTGTGAAATGTTGAAGGTCTAAGTTTCAAGATTTAAATTTAATTTCAAGTCCTTCTTGTCCAAAATTTCCAGATAGAGAGCCACGTATATTTTAAGAAATCTGTATTATCATTAGAGAATAATGGAAAATACTTAACGTCTTTTCAGACTAGATGGAGCTATAAAAGAAAAATTATTTTGAATAATTATTTTCTGAAAAAAGATCTTCTCCTTTCGCTCCGCTGGCAAACGAACCACAGAACTACTGATTTCCGGTCAGGTGCTTTTCCATTAATCTACTAGAGAGATCAAGAGAAGAAACTTTTTTCAGAAATACACGCATTTTTTTGCTAGTTGGTACAAATAAACATTTTTCAAGGAATCTGTACTATCATTAGAGAATATTAGAAAATATTGAACGTCTTTTCAGACTAGATGGAGCTATGAAAGAAAAATTATTTTAAATAATTTTTTTCTGGAAAAAGATCTTCTCCTTTCGCTTTGCTGGGAATCGAACCACAGAACTACTGATTTCCGGTCAGGAACTTTTCCATTAAGCTACTAGAGAGATCAGAAGCGGAGCGAAAGTAGATCTTTTTTTAGAAAAAAATTATTTAAAATAATTATTCTTCCATAGCTCCATCTAGTCTGAAAAGACTTTGAATATTTTCTTTTATTCTCTAATGATAATACAGATCCCTTGAAAAAACATTTATTTGTACCAACTAGCAAAATATTGCGTGTATTTCTGAAAAAAGTTTCTTCTCCTGATCTCTCTAGTAGCTTAATGGAAAAACACCTGACCGGGAATCAGTAGTTCTGTGGTTCGTTTCCCAGCGGAGCGAAAGAAGATCTTTTTTCAGAAAAAAAATTATTCAAAATAATTTTGTTCAGAAAAAAATTATTTAAAACACGTATATTTGTGCATAGTGATGTAATCTCTATATTCAGGATCTGAATTTTTAGTTCTAAATATTAAAATTATGAGCAATTTGAAAAATCCATTATCAACATTCTGAATTTTGAAAAGGAGGTGTGACGAAATTTTTAAAAATGAAAAATTTCGAATTGAAGAATTTGAGAAAATATTATATATATTGAATGAGTTTGAATTGAAAATGTTCGTAATCAAATAATTTTATGGCAGGAAAAATTTTGAACGAAGGACAATGTTTCGAGTGGAATGAAAACGAAACCAACTTGTATAATTTTTAGGTAAAATCGTTTAAAATTGAAAACTTTATAATTAAAAGTGTTTGAAAATGAAATTTTTGTTAACCGTTGCTCTGAAAATTGAAAAATCTTTGGTAATAATTTCCAAAAAGGCCAATGTCTAAACATTAATAATAGAATATTTTCAGCTGAAAATTTTAAAAATTGGATCATTAAAAATTAGAAGCAATTAAATGTGAGTTATTTCTAATTAAAAGTGTTAAAAATGGAATAATTTATAATTTAAAACATTGGAATGCAAATAATTTTTCATTCATAGCGATTAAAAATTGACGACTTGAAACTAAAAATTAAATTGAATGTTTTAAAGTCAAAGCTTGTGAAATTCAAGAATTCCAAATTTGCATTACATGAAAAATTGTAATTAAACATTAAAATTAATAAGACAAATTTTTTAAAGATCGAATAATACATCCAACATCATCTTCACCGTTCAAAACTAAAAAAAAAATCAATTAAAAACATTTCAAATTTAATTATAATACAAAATTTTTTAATAAAAACCAATTTTAAATGGGAAATATTAAGAGTAAAAAAATTCTACTACTCACTATTGAAAATTCAACACTTTCGAACTGTTATGAAAATATTTTCATATTTAAACCCTTCAAAATTTGAATTATTTGAACAAAATGCAAGTCATTTAAAAATAAACCATTTTAAAATTGTGAATTTCATATTTAAATTTAAAAATCTTTAATTATGCTTTTCAAAGTTCAACCATTCTGGTTTTAATTGCAAAATTGTAACTTATAAAAGGGAAAAATTAAAAATTTAGGGTTACAGATGAAAATTTGGAACTCTATAATTGTAGTTATTTAAAATTTAAGAAATCATTCAACTACTGAGGTATTAATTTCAAATCATTCAATTTTATTCTATTTTGATTTCAAGTGACACAATTTTTTACTTTTAAATTGCAAATTATGTAATTTTTCACACTTTTTTTCAGAATTTTTAAAATTTTAATTTTAATTTTTAAAACTTTTTATTCATGCTTCAATTTTTCCAATCCAATATTGTTCAATTTCCAATGAATAATTTTTTTCACATTTTTACTGAAAATTGCACAATTTCGAATTATTACTTTGGAAACTAAAAACTGAAAAAAATAATATGAAAAAATTTCCTATATAATACGAATGCTTAAAATGAAAAAAATTTTGAGCCTTTCAATTCTAATTTTTTTTTTTTTAAGTTGTGTTTGAAATCTTCAATATTTTGGAACATTTACAAATAAAAAGTGATTTAATTTTGAATGCCTGGTTCTAAAATATTCTGATTTTAAGACTTGAATTAAAAAAATTATTGCCTGAATTTTTCATTGTTTTAAATTTATTCTGGAAGCATTTAGTTTGAAATTGTTTAATTACAAATCCATTAAACTCAAAATTGTGCAACTATCAATTCTCTCAATTTTATATTCTAAATCTAAAATTATTAAATATAAAACTGACTATTAAGGATTTCAATATAATATTCGGAAAGATTTAATAGTAAAATTGTTTTGACATTTTTAATATAAAAATGTTGAAACTATGACATTTTGAAATTTTAGATTAGAAACTTCTAAAAATTAAGAAGTTTCCAACCAAGTATTTTCAAATTCAAGCTTCCGAAGCAAAAACAATCGAGTTGAAGCCTCAAAAATTAAACTGTTTTAGAATTGTACATTCAAAACTATAATTTTTTTAATGAAACTATAGAACTCTAAAAAAAATATGAATATATTACTATATCCTATTAGGCGACGAACAAAGTGACTTTTTGACTTAAAAATGTGATTTCTATTTTTTTTTAAATCACTGTCATTTTCACCGTTCGAAATTAAATTATTTTTAATATTGTGAACCTTCAAAGTTTTATTATTCTAAGTCAAGAATAATCAATTTTTAAATTGTATTTTACGATTATCAAAATTCAATCATTTTATGGATAAAGTGATTCAATTCGAAAATTATTATCATTAACTTTTGTAGAAAAAAATCTTCAAAAACATAAACTCAAAGAATTTCAAATTCAATTCCAATTAAAAGAAGCCATAAGTAAATTTTATTTTATGGAGGTAGCATTGCTCAGATGGTAACGTGCTGGGTCAAGTTTCGTTACCGCAGTTGGGAGTAATAGCGCCGTTAAGGGGTTCGAATCCAAGTACAGGAAAGCGAAAAAATTTGGTTCCTGTGATGAATCTTTGTCTATTTTACCAAATACCAAAATACATGTAAAATTTTAAGATGTCGAAGCACGTGTAACTTAATCTACCTAATTCAAGAAATTACACTTTTTTATAACATTATAAGCACTTAAAAAAGTATTTCTAAAGCGTTAACTAAACATAATATGCATATTTTATACATACGTGAGGACAGAGTATGGAAATTTACATGAAAAATTAATGAAATTATATTTAACAATGCTACAATACCTTTAAAGAGTTTTGTGAAATTCTTATTATTTTTTCAAAATAGATTAAAATAAATAAATTAGTATTGAAGTGCTACAAGACCTCTGCTGAACATCTTTTCCATCGATTGGTAAATTTTATTTTTTTATAACTTTAAAATAGCGCATAAATGAAAAAAAGAATTTTTAGTTATATACGAAAATAAACACAATAATCGATAATCTATCAGATTTGATTTATAAAGTCAGTTTGAATCGTTATAAAAAGGACTAAAACAGTAAATATTTAAAAGTTTGTTGTTAAGGATTTCTAAATTGTTTATGTTTTTAATATTAGGAAATAAAAATCGTATTATTTGAACTGCCACATTTTTTTTTAATTTAAATGTACGCTATTATATTTTTTATTTAGATTTTATCTCTTTTAGTTAAAAATTCTAATATTTGGTTGAAGATCGAATAATTTTGTTGAAAATTCGTTTTTCTTTTTATTGAAAATTAAGGTTTTTAACTGAAAATTCAAGCATTCTTTTTTGGCTGTGAATGGATCATTTTCATTTGAAAATTCAACTATTAAATTTTTCATTGAGAATTCATCTTGTTTTGTTAAAAAGTTAATGACTTGATTAAAAGTTGAACTAATTTATCAAACATTCCTTTTATTGGTTGAAGATTTAACACAGAAAAATCAAAAGTAATTGTTAATTCAACTAATTAGATTATTCAAAATAAATAAATACATTAAATCAATAAAATAAATAAATTAAATTAATTTAAACTATTAATAATAATAAATAATTAAATTGATTAATAATAGTAAATGTGATAAGTACTTTTTTACCACAAAATGTTGCGTTATAATTTTAGGTCAATAACCGACTTAAAATGAGCTTAGTTTTTTTTTCTGTAAACTACTTTGTTGAAAATTCATTTTCTTGTTGTCGAAAATTTATTTTTTTTTTATTGAAAATTTAATTATTCTACTTTTGGTTGCAATATGATCGTTTTTAGCTGCAGATTCAACTGTTTGTTTGAAAATTTATGTATTCTATTGTAAATTTCTTTTTTTTTTTATGGAAAATTAGACTTGTTGACTCGAAAATTTAACAATTTGACGGAAAATTAACTTTCTTGTTAATTTTTAATATTTTCGGGTTGAAAATTCAACAGTTTTGTTAAAAATGCATTTTTTCGGCCTAAACATTTACCTGTTTTGTTCTAAATTTGCCTTTTTGGTTTAAAAATTTTATTAGTTTGGTAGAAGATTCAACTATTTTGTGGAAAATTATCTTTTTGGTTCAAAATTAATATTTTTGGGTTGAAAATTGAACTGTTCAGTAGAAAATACGCCCTTTTTGTAGGAAAATTCAACTCCCTATTGGAGTTATTTTTTATTTTTTGATTGAAAAATTTTTCTTGGTTGAAAACTGATCTCTTTTAGTAGAAATTGGATCTCTTTTAGTAACTGATTCAACTATTTTATTGGAAAATTATCTTTTCAGGTTTAATTAAACTGTTTTTGATTACAAATAAAAATCTTTATCTTTAACATTAACTATTAAATTTTTCGATGTGAATTAATCTTTTTTGATTGGAAAAAAATCAATTTTTTTTTAATATTTAGAGGTGGCGCAAGCCCCATTAAGTTCACGAAGTATTTCCCATAAGAAAAAAATAGGTTTTTGTAAATTTTATTCAGAATTGTCAATATTAGCTGAATCGAGTTGAAATTCAACATTTATTTTCACAATCAGACATATAGTATGAATAAAATATTAGTTTATAAACATCACCCCCATTAGTATGTTTTATAGGGTCTCAAATAAACCCCATAAGTGAAAAAATGGGTTTTGCGAGTTTTTCGCGCTAATTATGATTTTTTGCGGTTTTTTTAATGCAAATTGTTTCTAATACATAAAATACTACTTTATACTGATAATCAGATATTGACATTAATATTTTGAACAATTTATTATTGTTTTTAGCAATTTGCTCTTAGAATAGGGTTAGAAAGTCGCGTTTTTTTCAAAAAATTTCCACTTTTCGTTTAATATTCAAATGCAGTTTTTTGTTTCAACTTTTACACTTTTTGTCCAATTTTCAATTAGAGTGATGTGAATAATTAATTTGAGTTAATAAAATCAATTGTTTGAAGAATTTATTATTATTTTTAATAATATTCAATTGGAATAATGCTAAAAAGTGGTTGTTTTTTCTGAAATTTTAAACTTTTTGTCCACTTTTTACGTAGTGAAGTATTAAATAATACAAGTTAGCAAAAAAAGTTGTACAAACAATTTACTATTGTTTATAATTATCTTATCTTAGATAAATGCTAAAAAGTTGTGGTTTTTTCTGAACTTTTAAACTTTTTGTCCACTTTTCACTTAGTGAGGTAATTACATATGTTTTTAATGAAATAGTTGAATTTTCAACCAAGAAGATTAATTTTTTATTAGAAGAGATGAATTTTCAACAAAATACATAAATTTGTAACCAAATAGTTGTATTTTCAACCATAAAGATTTATTTTCTATTAAAAAAACGAATTTTCCAAAAAATCCCATACATTTTCAATTAAATAGTTTGAACAATGGATGTGACGTTAGTCCAAATTTTATTTGAATAATTTTTAGTTTCTATTTGTATCAGTTCAAAATTTTTTAACTAAATAATTGCACTTTTATACTAAATAGATCAATTTTAACCAAAAATGTAATGGTTAAATTTTCATTTGAGAGAATTATTTTTGAATGGAAAAAAAAGAATTTTCTACAATACAATTGAATTTTCAGTTGAAAAAATTACTTTTTAATTGAAAAATACGAATTTCCATCTAAAATTATGAATCTTAAAGAAAAAAATAAACTTTTAAGAAAGTAAAATTAAAAAGTTGAATTTTCAACGAAACATGTAATAGTTGATCCTTCATAAAACAAGTTTTTATTTAAAATAAACAACAATTGGATTTTACAAACCAAAAACGAATTTTCAACAAAATACCAAATTGTTGAATTTTCAAGCCAAAATGGTGAATATTCTACAAAATAGTTGAATTATCAACAAAAAAGTACATTTTTAACCAATGAGTTGAGTTTTCTACAAAATAGTTAAATTTTCAGTTGAAAAAATAAATTTTTACCCCAAAAAATTTATTTTCTATCAAAAAATACGAATTTTCAAGAAAATATATAAATTTGTAACCAAATAGTTGAATTTTCTACTGAATTGTTGAATTTTTCAGCCAAAAATACAAATTTTCTATAAAAGAATTGAATTTTTAACAAAAAAGTTAATTTTCAATCGAAACAGATTAATTTTTAACCAGACAGTTGCATTTTTAATCAAAAAAGATTACATTTTTACAGAAAGAGAAGAATTTTCAAACCAAAAAGATGAATGTTCAACAAAATATAAGTCAAGGAAAAAAAATTGCAATTGAATTGTTGAATTTTTAAGCCAAAAACACGAATTCTCAACAAAACAGTTCAATTTTCAACCAAGAAGTGTGACTTTTGAACAAAATTGTTAACTTTTCGACAAAATAATTCACTTTCATACCAAAAAAGGATATAAGAATTCATAACCAAAAATTCATTAGTAGACTTTTCTACTGAAAACAATGAACTTTCAAGCAAAAATAATTGAGATTTTCTCATTGGTTTCTATTGAATAAGTTCGCTTAACTTAAAAAAACAAAGTTGACCTTGAAATAACCTTGAAGTTCAAGCTCAAGGTCAAATTCAAGGTCACCACTGGATTCCTCGTTAAAAGTTACTTAAAGAATGACCTTGACCTTGTTGAAAAATATTTTACCTGGAAAATTATTTAGGTGTTCCATTACTTTTTGGACACCCTGTATACTAAACTTACAGTTTAATATCACATGATATTAAACTTGAAGTTTAGCATATATATATAATATGTAATTTAATATACATGATTTAAATATTTTCTTAAATATTGTCTCATATTCCCAAATATTCCCTCATTTTCCTACATATTCCTACATATTCCCTCATATTCCTACATATTTTCTCATATTCCCACATATTCCAATATTCTTCATTTTCTTTGTATTCCCAAATATTCCCGAATATTCTCTAGGGAATATATTCCTCGTACATGAAAAATCAGAGTAGTCGACCCCTCGGGAAAATTCGTCTTTTTGGATTAAAAATTCACCTGTTTTTTTTTCAACGTTTGTCTTTTGGGGTTCAAAATTTTATTATTTTTGTAGAAAATTCAAATACTGGGTTCGAAGTAGAACATCTTTCTCAAAAAAATTTTTGTTTTGAAGATTCGCCATTTTAGTAGAAAATTGGACTATTGCAACATTTTTCGGTTGAAGTTTAATGTTTTTCGTTTAAGAATTCGACCAATGGGTTAAAAATCCATCTTTGTAGGTTGCAAATTTACAATAAAAATAAATTATGAATAAAATATTATGTTTGAAGTAATTTTTTTTCTGAAAAAAGATCTTCTTCTTTCGCTCCGCTGGGAATCGAACCACCGAACTTCCGATTGCCGGTCGGATGTTTTCCCATTAAGCTACTAGAGAGATCGAGAGAAGAAACTTTTTTTAGAAAATAGACGCATTATATTGCTAGTTGGTACACGTTAAATTTTTCAAGAAATCTGTATTATCATCAGAAGATGACGTTCATTTTTAACGTCTTTTCAGAGTAGATCGAGATATGAATTAAAAATTAGTTTAAGTAATTTTTTTTTCTGAATAAAGATCTTCTCCTTTCTAACAACTAGTAAAATAATGCGTGTATTTTCTGAAGAAAGTTTCTTCTCTTGATCTCTCTAGTAGCTTCATGGGGAAGCACCCGACCGGCAACCGGAAGTTCTGTGGTTCGATTCCCAGCGGAGCGAAAGGAGAAGATCTTTTTTCAGAAAAAAAATTATTCAAAATAATTTTTAATTTATAACTCGATCTAGTCTGAAAAGACGTTTGTCATTTATACATATGTATGTAAATTATGTCACCTATCCAGATAGTAAAAAAGCGTCAAGTGTAGGTGTCAAATTTTTATCAAAAGGAAGTTCGTCAAAAGGCGAAACGAATTGGGAAGTCGCGCTTTCTTCTCAAAGACATCTACTTCCGGTAATTAGTCTTTGGGCGACGATTTATCACTTCTCACGTGACTCTGTCGCGACTAAGCCGCATTTACTATGCGCGATCCGCCTTGAACGTCCAACCACACCGGAGCGATTACATATCATTACCTTCAGATTAATTAATTATAGGCTGGCCTTCAAATGCTTAAAGCCCGCCTAAACTAAAATTAACCGTATAATAGATTTCGGATAATACTAAAGTCACCATCAAGATTTAAAAAAAAAATCCATACTCTTTTGATAGGAGGGTTTCTCCGACAAATTGCCAAACTCTTAATTTGTTCATGAAAATATTTTAAATAATTGATAAATCTTGAAAATTTGAAGAGCATAGTAGAAAAAAGTCATCGGAAAGATATTTTTAGTTAATTCTGTGAAAAATTTAGCCTATTCGTTGAAAAATAGCCAAATTCTGATTTTTTTTATGAAAGTTGTTTTAATAATTAATAATTCTTCTGAATTTTCAAAGTATCATACATAGGAAAGAGTTGTTTGAAAAACATTTTTATTGATTTCGAAAACAAATTGAGCCTACTCGTTGAAAAATGGTTAAACTCTTAATTTGTTTATCAACTTTCTTCAAATAATAATTAATTCTTTGAAATTTGCAGAGCATTATAGAAAAATGTCACTGGAAAGATATTCTGATCTAATTCTGAGAAAAATTGAGCCTCTCCATTGAAAAACAAAATTTATTATAAAAAAATCTTAGTTTTATATAATTAATAATTCTTGGGAATTTGCGAAACATCACGAAAAAAACTCATCGAAAAGACATTCTTAGTTGATTCCGTGAACAAATTAAGCCTATTCGTTAAAAAATAGTAAACTCTGAATATCCTTACAACAATGGTTTAAATCATAATTCTTGGGAATTTGCAAAGCAACATAGAAAAGAGTCATCGCAAAGATATTCTCAGTGATTTTTTTAAACAAATTGAGCCTATTTGTTGAAAAATAGACAAACTATGAATTTGTTTATAAAAATTGTTTAAATAATAACTCTTGGGAATTTTCAAAGCACCATGGATAGAAAAGAGTCATCGCCAAGATATTCCTAGTTAATTTTTTTTAATTGAGCCTATTCGTCGAAAAATAGACAAACTCTGAATTTGTTCATAGAAATTGTTTAAATAATTATTCATTCTGGTAAATTTGCAAAGTATCATATCGAACAGTCACTGGAAAAGCATTCTTAGTTGATTTTTTCTTTAATTGAGCCTATTCGTTGACAAATAGAAAAACTCTGAATTTGTTTATAAAAATTGCTTAAATAATTAAAAATGCTTTTAAATTTTCCAAGTTTCATATAAAACAGTCATCGGGAAAGCATTCTTAGTTTATTTCGTTAAAAAAAATGAAGCCTATTCGTTGATAAATAGCCAAACTGATTTTTTTTTTTTAATTGCAAAATAGCATCTTCTTTCAAGTCACAGTAATAAAACTTCTATTTTTGTCGCACATTCCATACCAAAACTCTGGATTTTAATGAGCTAAACATTCCCAATCCCGAAAAGAACTTTTGTTCAATAATTTGTTTATAACGTAATAAAAAAAAAAAATTTTTGATAAAAAAAGACGAATTTTGAACAAAATAGGTAAATTTTTGGTCCAAAAAGACAAATTTTCTACAAAATAGTTGAACTTTTAATAAAAAATATTAGTTTTTAACAAAAAATGTAACAGTTTATATTTCAACCCAAAAGTACTTTTATTTTTAATTAAAAACAGATGAATTCAACCTCAAAAGACGAATTTTCAACAAAATTGTTGAATCCGCAACCAAAACAAATTTATTTTGAACCAAATAGTTGCACTATATTAACCTAAAATGTTTAAATTTCTACCAAATAAGATCAAAAATCTTCCAAATGAGATCAAGTTCCAAGCAAGAAATTTTGTTTAATTCAGAAAGAAAACAAATTTTAACCAAATAGTTAAAGTTCCATGCCAAAAACGTGAATTCTTTAAAAAAAGGTTAAATTTTCTATTAAAAAAATATAAATTTCCTACCCGTTGTTAATTTTCAACAAAATCGTTGAATTTTTTACAAAACTAATAAAATTCTCAACCCAAGAAAGCGAATTTTGAACGCAACAGTTTAATTATTCTTATTCCAGTAGGATAAGGTTTCAACAAAAACGTTTAATTTTCAACCCAACAATATCAAGTTTTACAAGAAAATTAATTTTTCGCCAAATTGTTGAATTTTCATTTTTACATTTTTACATTTTTGTTGAGAATTTATGTTTCCTTTATTATTAAAAATTCAACTACTTGTTTCAAAGTTAAACCACTATGTTAAAAAACAATATTTTTGGGTAAGGATTATTATTATTTTATTTGAAAATTCATCTGGTCTGTTATAAATTGAACTATTTTATTCAAAATTCATTTTTTGTTGAAAATTAATTTTATTAATTAAAAATTGAACTATTCCATTTTTTGTTGAAATTTCTCTATTTTAGATAAAACTTCAACTATTGAGTTGAGGATTCAACTATTTTAGTGATAATTGATCTTTTTTGGTTGAAAATTCAACTATTTGGTTGAAAGTTAAACTAAATTATTAAAAATTCAGTTTTCTTGTTAATAATTCATAACTTCATTAAAAAATTTATTTTTGTGGTTAATATTTTCACTACTTTGTTGAATATTCGGGTTCTTTTTTTGTTGAAACAATTTTTTTTCAACTGATAAATCTGTTTCATTTTCGGTTGAAAATTCAACTATTTGTTCCAAACTTCATGTATTTTTTTCGAAATTCGTCTTTATTGGTAAAAAATAAATCTTCTTCGCTGCAAATTTATTTTTTCGGTTAAATTGAACTATTCTGTATTTCAAATTGAAATCTTTTTTTCAGAAATATGTACTCTTTTTTTTTTAATTTTAATCTTTTTAGTTTAAGTATCAACTATCACATTTTTTGACAAAAATTCATTTTTTTATAGAAAATGTTACCACTTAATTGAACGACTTTGTTAAAATTAAGTTTTTTGTTTGAAGATTCATCTCTTTTGTTAAAAATTGAATTAAAAAAAAATCTGATCAGTTTTTTCATGGTTGAAAATTAATTTTATAAACTGGAAATGTAAATATTTATTTTTTTGTTGAAAATTGATTTTTTTTAAAGTTGAACTATTTGGTTGAAGATTCACCTTTTTTACAATGAAAGTTCGCCTTTATTTTTTTTGAAATTCAACTAGGGTAGGTTAAAAGCTTAACTGCTTCGACAAGAAATCATTATTTTTATTAATGATTTATCATCTTAGGTAGAAATTCATCTTTTTTGTTGAAAATTGATATATTCTAGTTAAAAATTCTATTTTCAAGTTGAAAATTCATGCAATTTTTTAAATTTTCATATTTTTTGGTAGAAAATTAATCTTTTTAGAGGAAAATTCATTATGTTCTTCAATTTAAAGACTTCTTTGATGGTTGAACTGCTTTGTTAAAAATAATCATTTTTGTACATAATTTATCATTTTAATTGCAAATTCATCTTTGTGGTTAAAAATGTAAATATTTTGTTAGAAAATGTTGTTCTTTAATCTATTTTTTCTAGTTTAAAACAGTGCTCTCAATTCGGCCCCCAACTGCACTGCGCATGCGTTGCTTCGGCAGTCTCATTCGCTGGAAATGGCGCGCTTTTTTGAAACTACTACATGTGTAAATCAATTTTTTATACTAAATCATCATTGTGAAAATAATAAAAATTGATTTTCAGATCACAAAATAGTCTTTTAGAGAGCAAGGTGAAATAATTATTTGGTTGTACTCTTCACAAATAAATTGTTGATTTTAAATTCAAAGGAAGGAATACCTTTTTTCACCACTGTAAATTTTAAACCATTCATAATATTTGTTTGTACTTCGTGATTATTATATATTGTGAAAAATTGATTTGCATATTTAATGATTTCAAATAAGCGCGCGATCAACATCTAATGAGGCTGCTGGTGCGACGCATGCGCAGTGCGGTTGGGGAGCCAGATTGAGAGCACTGGTTCAAAGGTCAACTTTTTTGGTTGAAATTAAATTATCTTTGTTGAAAATTCATCTTTTTTGTTGAAAATTGAAGTATTTGGTTGAAAATTAAACTAGTTTGCTGAAAGTTAATTTTTTCAAATTGAAGATTTATTTTAGTTGAAGCTTCATCTCTTTAGTGGAAAATGTAACTACTTTGTTGAAAATTAGTTTCTTGTTTTTCAAAAGATAATTTTGTTAATTGAAAATGTATCTATTCCATTTTTTGTTGAAAATCGACCTCTTTAGATGAAAATTCAACAGATTGGAAAACATGAAATGACTGATTCCATCAGTGAGTGAAATTCACTGATTTAAAAGAGTCACTTTTGTCTGATTTGTCAGTTGAATCCACATTATTTAAAACAATCAAAATCGCCTTCGAATCATTCACTTTTCACTGATTCAAATTAACACTCTAACTTTGAAAAGATATGCTAGGATTTGCTACTGTCCGAGCAACGCCGGGTAAATTTCCCAGTAATTAAACAAACAATTTAAATTTATTTTGAAATAATGTGACAAAACTTGGGACGTTCCTCAAAGATAATCGTAAACTTAGCAGAAAGCGACGTCGACGGAATGTCGCTTTCATACTTACCGGTGCATAAATCAGAATTATTACGAAGCTATTAGCGTTCCGTAGTAACACTGGTACGTGGGTTATATGCGAGCCCCAGTTCCAGCCTATAGGCAATAATTAATCATATTCGCGAGGTACATACATACCCGACTGGCACGCGGATGATCTACATTCGACTGAGTACACTTAGAGCTGACACCCACCTTCACGCGTGTACCTTCACGCGTATACCTTCACGCGTATGGAGAAGAGTGTTGTGTCAAACGCGCCAGTAGCCTATACTTAAGAGGCATAGAATATTCATCGCTCAGTAGCACGATAAGAATATGTACTAACTTCTTATACAGTACACACTTCATAACTGCGTTTCTGCCTCTAGCAACCTATGGACAATCACAATTAATGTGCATCTGGGTCAACATTAATCAGATATTTACGATACTAATTTAGTCCTGATTAGTATACACGAAAATCTACGTCAATTCATTCCAGCACGTGGAAATCAATGTTGAATTTCATGGGGTGATTTTGATATAGTTATGTTTTTATTAGAATAGGGTTTGCAAACAAATTACGTAAGATGATTTGGGAGAGGTGGGGTAAAATATTACTGTTTCTTATGAGAGGAGGGGGGATCGGAAGGTCTTATGTGAGAAAAATTCTTACTGAACAAAAAATCTAAAGATATTATAATCATCGCGCTTAGGGCGCGCGATTGTTGGTTCTTGCGCTTCGCGCTCGAAAATATATTTGTCTGGCGCTTCGCGTTCGGTCTTTGTTTTTTCCTCACATTTGTGCGAAGGCCTTTTAAATTTAAAGGTCCAAGCATCGACAGCTGTAATTTAGTGATTGTGAATTCTCTTTCGTTAAAGCTCATTCGGCTTTGACGAACACATTTTCATCACGTATCTCGTGCTTCGAACTCGATTTTGTCGACAATGCAAACTCTTCTACATTATATTCAACTCTATTATATCAAATGTATATTTTAAAATTAAGATTGAAAAGAATTCCATTTTATCATGAATATTTTTTTAAAAATAAGCAGGGAAAAGATTCATAATTGAAAAATAAAATTCCAAAACAACCTCACTTTTCGGCTCATTAGAGACAAGAATAACATAATGAAAAAAGAATGTAATGAATTTTAGAATTTTTTAGAAATGTATTTAAATAATTTGGATTGTTTTCTTTTCCTATTTGGAAAATTTAATAATCTAAATAGATTGGTCTCAGAATCATCCACACATGTATATTGTATTTATTTCTGTACCTCGGTCTGGGACTGCTTATTCAGATATTACAAAATAAGGTACAAATTTTATTTTTCATGATTACTTTAATATTTGCAAATTGTTATCAAACCTTTTATTGCAACTTGTGTCGTTTTTCCATGAATTTTATTTGTTTATTTTCAATGGTATTTTTTACGATTTAAACTAAAAATACGAATCCTAGCGTAAGGTGGTTCTAAGCAAATTTGTAGATATAATTTAGGCGATTTTTTTTTTTAATAAAATGTTATTGCAGCTGGTGTCCTCTTTCCTAAAAGGTAATTTTTAAATTTTTATTATATTTTTATAACAAGAGTTTAAAACAAATTTGTAGACATTTTTTGGTGGAACAACTTTTGTCTTTTCATTTTTTTTCGTCTCTTGTGTCGGTTTTCCAAACATAATTTTTTTTTTAAATCTTATTTTTTTCGATTGAAAGGAAATCTACTATGTAACTGTCCTTTTTGGGTGAAGAACTTTTATCTATTACTTTTTTCCTACCTCGTGTCGTTTTAAAAAAAAAATATTTTTTATTGTTAATGTTATTTTTTACGATTAAAACAAGAAATAAGCGTCCCATCAAAAAATTATTGATGACAAATTTAGATGAGTTTTTAATCTTTTTTGGAAGAGCAATTTTTGTCTATTCATCTTTTTTATAGCTTGTGTTGTTTGTGCAAAAATTTAACTTTTTTATTTTTAATGTTGTTTTTTACGAATAAAATAGATACTACGCATCCTAGCAAAAAATGATTAATAACAAATTTGTAGCTCTTTTTTGGAATAACTTTTGTTGCATTATTTTCTTTGTAGCTTATATCAGTTGTCCAAAAATGTGATTTTTTTATTTTCAGTGTTATTTTTTACGAATATAACAAAAACTATGTTTCCTATTAAAAAGTAATTCAGGACAAATTTGTAGATCATTTTTGGGTTTACAAGTTTTGTGAACTCATTTTTTTCGTATCTTGCATAGTTTGACTGCAAAATAGAATTTTTTATTATTTTTCGTGCGATCAAAATTTGAATTTTCGATTTTTCGAAAAAATTCAAAAAGTTGTTATGATAATCTTATAGGGCTTTCAAAAATCAACGTTTTTCTTACCCTGACTTTTTTTATATCGTGCGTTGTTTGGCTTAAAATGTTTATTTTCGTTTGTATTTTTGGATTTGGAAAATGCTATAACTCTGATCATTTTTTTTTCATCGGAAAAAGTCATCAAAATAAATTGTTTGAGTGTTTAAGTACTATGAATATCCGTGCATAGAATTATCAAATCTTGAAAAAAGGTCTCAAAAATTTTGAAAATGCTATAACTTTTCGAATTTTCATCCAAAATAGCTAGTTCACAAAATTTTTCTTTCTTTTTATGCCTTGAATGAAAAAAACAAACTGAAGAGTTCAATCTTCAATACAAAAAAAAAAATTTTTTTTGAAAAAATAGTTCAATTTCCAAACAAATTCTGAACCAAAAAAGACAAATCCTCTATAAAAAATGTAATAGGTAATGTTTCAACTTAAAAATTTTGTATCAAAGGAAAGGGCAGTTTAACTCAACCGAGAAAGATAAAATTCGTAGGAAAAGAAATGAATTCTTAAAAAAACAAGACCAATTTTTAACAAAATAATTAAATATTCTAAGAAAGATTTGTCTGCAAAGAGCAAAAAAAATATCCAAAAAATTGTTGAATTTTCAAGGCAATAGACAAATTTCTACAAAAATGTTCAATATACAGTCAGTAAATATTAATTTTTAGCAGAAACGTCAATCTTCGCCCAAATAGATGAATTTTTAACTCAAAAGATGAATTTTCAACACAAGTTAGATTTTGAAAAAAAAGCGATAAATATCTGACCAAAAACACCAATTTCCTTTCAAAAAGGGCAAATTTTCTACAAAATACATTAATTTTTCATCAAATGTTTAAATTTTTAACCAAAAAGATAAACTTTCAAGCTAGAAGATTGATTATTTTCTATCATAAAAGACACATTTTTAAGAAAATATATGAATATTCAGCTTAAAAAGAAAAATATTCTACCACAATCTCTAGAAAAATTAATTTTTTGCAAGATAGTTCAACTTTTAACCAACTAGTTGAAGTTTTAACTAAAGGGATGCATTTTCTATGAAAAATGTGATATTTAATATTTCAACCAATAAAGTCTTTATTTTAAAATAAAAATCATTTGAACTCAAACAAGAAAGATGAAATTCCCACCAAAAAAATGAATTTTCAAACCAACAAGACTAATTTTTAACAAAAGAATTGAATTCTCTACCAAGAAAGATTTTTTAGTAGAGAAGGGAAAAAAATTCAAATGAAATTATTGAATTTTTAAGCCAAATAGACGAGTTTCCACAAAACAGTTGAATTTTTAGCCCAAAAATATTAATTCTTAACAAAAAAGTTAATTTTCAGCCAAGTAGTTGAATCTTAGGCCCAAAAGATGAATTTTGAACACAAAAGTTAAATTTTCAAACAGAAAGATGTCTTTTTAACAGCAGTTTTGAGTTTGAAAACAATAATTAATTATGAAAAAAATAAATAAAATTCCAAGATAGAAGATTAATTTATTACAAAAAAAAACGACTTTTGAAGAAAATACATGAATTTTCAACTAAAAAAGATACATTTTCAACTTCAACCAAAAATAGGATAGTTAATTTTTTAGTCAGAAAAATTAATTTTTAACCAAATAGGAAAAGAATTTTCAACACACTAGTTAAATTTTAAATTTCAAAAAATCAATTCTCCGCTAAAATGTTTAATCTCCAGCCAGAAAAAATATATTTTCAAGAAAATTGTTAATTTTCCAGTAAATGGTTGAATTTTCTACTACGATAAATAAATAGAAACTTTGATAATTTCAAAAATAAGGAATAATAGTTTAAATAAAAATTAAAGTTTATATTGAACACTTTTGAAGTATTACGTCGAACTTAATTACCATGTGAGGTTTCAAAATTATTTCTACGTGGAGGTCGATTTTAATTTCCACGTGAGAGTCCAAGTTAATTTCTACGCGAAGATTCTCGTTAATTCCTAGTGAGGGCCCACGTTAATTTCTACTCAAGGGTTCATGTTAATTTCTACGCGAAAGTCCTCGTTAATTTCTGCGTGAGAATCCATGTTAATTTCTACTTGAATGTCCACGTTAATTTTTACGTCGAGATCTACGTCAATTTGTACGTATTGGTCTACTTAAATTTCTACGCGAAGATCCACGTTAATTTCTACGTAAGGCTTCACGTTAATTTCTACGAGGAGATATACGTGGATTTCTAAGTGACTGATTACGTCAATTTTTACGCAAAGATTCACGTTAATTTCTGCGCGCAGGTTAACGTTAATTTGTACGTGAAGGTTCACGGTAATATCTACGCAAAGGTTTACCTCAATTTCTACGTAAAGGTCCAGGTTCATTTCTACGCGAAGGTGTACGTTAATTTCTACGCGAAGATTCATGTTAAATTTTACGTGATGTTTTAGATTAATTTCAACGCGAAGGTCCACGTTCATTTCAACGCGAAGATCCATGTAAGGGTCCACGTTAATTTCCACGTAGATATCCACGTGAATTTTTACGTGAGGGTTCACGCTGATTCTTACGCGGAGATCTACGTGAACTTGTACGTGATGGTTTACGTCAATTTCTACGCGAAGGTCCACGTAAATTTCTGCATGAAGGTTTGCGTTAATTTCAACGCAAAGGTCCACGTTAATTTCTACGTGAGGTCGACCTTAATTTCTACGTCAGTTTCACGTTAATTTGTAGGTGATGGCTTACATCAATTTCCACGTCAATTTTCACGTGAATTTCCAGGTTAACCTGTTAAGCTGAGAACTGAATCAATAACGGAAACTTCCATTAATTCCTCGAGGAAAATATGCAATAAATATATCCTTTTTATGTTTGAAAATTCGAAGTAATTGAAAGGGAAGTTGTGAGCTTTTCTCCATCGTGATTTGCCTCATCCTGGAGAGTCCAACATAGGCAAATACTAAGTATGCATCACGTACTGACGGATGAGTTAAGCTCGGATTTAAGTCTCGCGCATTAGCCCGTCAATGTCATCTCCTCGAGCTCATCCCCTTCAGACTTATCGGACGCTGCAGCAGCTAACGGACCGAATGTGTGTGCCGTATAGAGGGTGCAGAGACTCGTCCGTTTCAACATCCGCGGATTTCCGCGTCAGATGCCGTCCCATTAGGAAATGGCGAAAATAAGCTCAGATTCAGAAGTGTTTTGCGAATTACCATCACCTAAATCGCAGCTGCTTCATATTTTTTCAAACTTCCAAGCTTCCCTTTTAAACAAATCGATATTGATTAATGTATTATCATTGTTAGGGTTTCCCAGCCCCGGGAGAAAACCCTTACAGTTTCGATAGGGTGTCCGTCCGGTCGTCGAACTTTTTTCCGAGGCGGGGAAGTGAGAGGAAATTAAAATAGTGGAAGTAAGGGCTAATGAGGAGAGAAAAAATATGTGAAATAGGTTAAATGATAGGAAAGGAAGTAGAGGAAAATATGGAAAATGAGGAGGAGTAGGGGCGCAATGAAAAATGGCGGGGGAGTATAGGATGTGGAAGGAAATAAGGGCTAATGAGGTGCGAGGAAGTATAAGAAGTGAAGGGAAACTATAGGAAATGAGAGTAGGTGTATAGAGAAAGTGAGACGAAATTAGGAAGGGAAAGTAGGGAAAGTGATTCGAAATGATGCAGATTATGGGAGGGGAAGTAAGAGATAGGGAAGGGAAGTAGCAGAAGGGGAGTGTTAGC
>CAKNYM010052705.1:0-24217 GCA_932195095.1 Andricus curvator | reverse complement strand
GGAAGTAGCAGAAGGGGAGTGTTAGCAATGGCGGGGGAGTAGAGGATATAGAAGGAAATAAGGGCAAATGAGGGGCGAGGAAGTATCAGAAGTGAAGGGAAAATATAGGAAATGAGAGTAGGTGTATAGGGAAAGTGAGACGAAATAAGGAAGGGAAGTAGAGGAAGGGGAGTGTTAGCTGGGGTTGCGTGGAGAGAAGAAACTAGAGGAGGAGATGTCGTGGAAGGGGGTAAAGGGGAAAGTGAAAGAAGGAAAAATAGGGGAAGTAGGGGAGGGGGAGGTTTGAACGAAATAATTTACATAATAGTAGGCTGCGAAACCCTTTTTTGCAGCCGTCTTCACGGTGACATTTCAGTGAATCCCCCCGCCCAAATGTGATGCGACACTTTAGCTAACCCCCGTCCTATTTTTTAATACAAAATATAAATTTAATTTAATATAAGCGTCAATCGGACAATGAATAATGAGTTACAATTATTTGATACCAGGATAAGAATAATTGTAATTGAAGTCTCTGGTATTATTTTTTTCTTTTCAGAACATTGGTATAATTTAAAGATTAACTTAGACGGCAAATTTACTTAACAGATTAGGGCTCGTTTATTAACCCTTTTTCCTTTTTTTTTAATTCATATTCTTCCCTTATTATTAAGAAACTTCCCCCTTTTCTTTTTTCCTCCCTTAAATTTGAATTGAATTTATAGAACCTAAGAAGAAAATCAAACTATTCTTGGTTAAAAGTTAATTTTTCATGGTTGAATAGTCTATCATCATATTTTTGTTTCAGAATTCATCTCGATTCAGTGATTTTGTAAAAAAATGTCATTATTTCGTGAAAAATGCAACAGCATATTTTCTTACAAAGACATCTTTGTTGATGAAAAATTAAACTACTTTGTTGAAAGTTGAACTTCATTGTTGAGGATTTTTTTTTTTTTTGGGTTGAAGATTTATCTCTTTAGTTGAAAATTAACGTTTTACACTCAAAATTGAACTGTTCCATTTTTGGTTCAAAATTTATCTTTTTTAGTTTTTGGTTGAAAATAATAAAAATTCCTCGTTTTTGTTTAAAAATGTAATTATTTGGTGGTAACCTAACATTTTTGTTAAAAGCTTATAATTTCGGTTAATAAATCAACTTTCTTGTCAAAAATTCGACTTTTTCGCTTGAAAATCTCAAAAAAATTTAGAAAATTGTACTATGTGGTTAGAAATTAACTTTTTTGTTGAAAATTCATATTAATTGATGAAAATTTAAATGCGTTAGTGAAAAATTAAACTATTAGGTTTAAAATTAAACTGTTCATTTGAAAATTCAACTATTTTGTTGGAAATTATTTTTTTTGTTTGAGAGTAGAAAATTTAACTATTTGGGTAGAAATTTCATATTGTTTCATGATAATTTATCTATTTCGTAGAGGATTCAACTATTTTGTTGAAAATTCATTTGTTTTTTTTTTGTGTTAAAAGACTAGCTTATAATTCGTTTCTTTTTTGGTGAATGTAACTAAAATGTAAAGATTCCATTTTTGGTTTTAAACATATCCTTTTTAGTTAAAAATTCAACTTTTCGATTAAAAATTCATGTATTTTGTTGAAAATTCATCTTTTGGTAGAAAATTCAGTTATTGGGTAAAAAATTCAACTATTTTGTTGCAAGAAATTTTTTTTTTTGGGTAAGAATTAATTTTTTTAACTGAAAACATAACTATTCACTATCCGGTTGAAAATTGATATTTTTAGATGAAAATTGATTTTTTTCTGGTTGAAAATCTAATTATTTGGTTAGAAATTCATGTATTTTATTGGAAATTCACTTTTTTTGGTAGAAAGTTAACCTCGTTGGTAGAAATTTCATCACTCTTTGTCAAAAAATGCAGCTGTTTGGTTGAAATATCAACTGTTACATGTTTTTTTAAGGACCCATCTTTTTTTTGTAGCAAAATCACCAAATTTGTTTCAGGTTGAAAAACTTTGTAAAAGTTTCATATTTTTCTTTGTTTAAAGATTCATAATTTTAGTTAGAAATTCAACTATATGTTTGTAAATTAACTTTTTTTTCAAAATTACTCTTGTGGATAATTCGTTTTCGTGGCTTCAAAAATCACCAATTTGATTGCAAATAGATCCTTTTTTTTAAGATTTCGTTTTTTCAAAAAAAATTATTTTTTCAAACTGAAAATTTAACGATTTCATTTCTGATGAAAAACTGATCCCATTTTGTTGAAAATTCAACTATTTGGTTGGAAAATCACCTTTCTTGGTAAACAATTGACTGTTTCGTGAAAAATTTATCTTTTCACATTCAAAAGTCAAGTGTTGTCTGAAAGATTCGATTTTTTAACTCAAAAATGTAACGACTTTGTTGAAAATTCGTCTTTTTGAGTAGAAAATTAATCTTCTTTGTTGAAAATTCATCTATTTGGTTATAAATTCAACTTCTTTGTTAAAAATTCAGTTTTTTGCGTTCAATTAAACTGGCTGAAAAGTTTTTTTTTTATCGTGAAGAGTCATGTTTTAAACTTAAAATGTAAATATTGCATGTTCGGTTAAAAACTTATCTTTCTTAATTGAAAATTCATCTGTTTGGTGAGAAATTGATATGTTTTGTTGAAAATTCGTAGTTTGGAAGAAAATTAATCTTCTGGGTTAAAAACTGATCTAAGTAGATTAAAAATTCAGCTATTTGATTAAAAATTCAACAATTTTATTGACAGTCCAATAATTTGTTGAAAATTCAACTATTTCGTTGAAAGTCCAATAAATTGTTGAAAATTCAACTGTTTTGTTGAAAATTCGTGCTTTGGATTTAAAATTCATATAATTTGTGGTGAGAGAGTCATCTTTCTTGGGGTGAAAATTGATGTATTTTGATGAAAATTTATATTTTGACAGAAAATTAACCTTCTAGGTTGAAAATTGATGTTAGTAGGATAAAAATTCAGGTATTTGGTTTAAAATATAACTATTTTGTTGAAAATCCAATAATTTGTTGAAAATTATTAATACATTTTATTAAAGAGTAGGAAAGTTATGGTATTTTATATATTTTTAAAATCGATTTTTATAGTAAAAATTTTCTCATTCTCATAATTTTAAGTTGATGCGCGAATAGAAAAGATGTGTTGATTCGAGACGAATCGATTGACCTATAGCATTGATACATTTTATTGTAGAGTAAGGAAGCTATGGTAATGCATCATATTTGACAATACGGGTTTTTATAGTAAAACTTTTTTCTTCAACATAATTCAAAGTTGATGCAAGGATATAGAAGGTTCCTTGGTTCGAGACGAATCGATTGACCTAGAATATTAATGCATTTTATTAAAGAGTAGGGAAGTCATGGTATTTTATATATTTTTAAAATCGATTTCGATAGTAAAAATTTTCTCATTCTCATAATTGAAAGTTGATGCGAGAATAGAAAAGTTGTATTGAGTCAAGACGAATCGATTAACCTATAACATTGATACATTTTATTAAAGAGTAAGGAAGCTATGGTAGTGCTTAATATTTGAAAACACGGTTTTTTATAGTAAAACTTTTTTCAGTAACATAATTCAAAGTTGATGCAAGAATATAGAAGATTTCTTGGTTTGAGACGAATTGATTGACCTACAATATTAATACATTTTAATAAAGAGCAGGGAAGTTTTTGTAATTTATATATTTTGAAAATCGGTTTTTCATAGTAAAACTTTTTTCATTAACATAATTCAAAGTTGATGCAAGAACAGCGAAGATGTGTTGATTCCAGACGAATCGATTGACCTACAATATTAATACATTTTATTGAAGAGCAGGGAAGTTTCTGTAATTTATATGTTTTGAAAATCGGTTTTTCGTAGTAAAACTTTTTTCACCAACATAATTTAAAATTAATGCAAGAACGGAAAAGATTCCTTGATCCGAGGGAAATCGATTGATCTGTAATACTAATACACTTTATTGAAGATTAAGGAAGTTATGCTCATTTATAATGTTCGAATCA
Source organism: Andricus curvator (assembly GCA_932195095.1). Lineage (NCBI taxonomy): Eukaryota > Metazoa > Arthropoda > Insecta > Hymenoptera > Cynipidae > Andricus > Andricus curvator. Next base: position 20,223 of record CAKNYM010052705.1, on the reverse strand, counting down.
TCTATTTCAAACAGAAAAACTTCTTTCATCGACATAATTCAAAGTTGACGCATGAGTATAAAAGATTTTTTGATCATAAATTTTCAGATAGAATAATTCTGACAATTTTTGTAAAGAAATCATAAAGCTGGGAAAGGGATAAGGCGCGACAGAACTTTTCCCTTCCCTTTCCCTTCCAAATTGATCAAAATGAAGACTTTGGTTTGTCTATTATTGTAAAAAATAACTAATGCTTCCTCTATAAGGTAGCAAATACATTTGCTAACGGGAAGAAATGTTATCCCATAAATTTAGGGAATTTAGTGGTGTCCGTTTTACCCCACATGTCCGAAATTACCCCGTTTGACTGTACCTGGAACTTTCGTTTACAGTTCGTTCAGCCGAACCGTGTAACTCAGACTTGATATTACAACATTGATTAGTTCTTAGATTTGGGTGTATAATCTGATTTATCGTTACAGTAAGAGGTATCAAAGTCTCAGAGAAGATTTTCGAGGTTGTCGTATGTAGACATGTAAATTACAAGAGCGGATATAAATGTCAATATGACAGGCGGTCGGCGGTCGGCGGTTGTTTCTACCGGCCGGTCAAAGTGAAATCATTAGTTTGCTTAAATCAATGCGCACGTAAATGTCCGAGTTATTTATGTTCCATCATTACGAGGACGTCCTTCTCCTTCGTCCCCCACCCATTTTACTCTTCAATTCTGTCTCGCGCTTCGCTTGCTTCTCTCATAGTCTCATGCAGTCGAGAGACTTACTTTTTCATACACTTAAGAATACAAGGTGATGACCTCGTGTCACCTTTTTACATATATCAGCCTGTACATACCGCCAGACGAATTCCTTAGCAGAAAATTTTAGATTTCATTTATTTATAACATATAAATAAATAAATACACTCAACTCCCGGTATAAGAAGCCCGGTTTACCATATTCCTAGAATTGGTGGCGTCTGTAGTTTCGTGATGAGAGGAATCGTGGGGCCAAGAAGGAGGATGTGCTCAGTCAAGCGTGACGAGAAGCTCGAGGGCCGTGCTCTCAGCACATTAGTTGCATCAGGTTGCGTGATGCGTACAAATCCAACAGAAATGATTCATGCGGCCCTGCCTGTTTACGCTGGGATTCCCCCGATTTAGGATCAAGGTCAAGGCCAGTCATGCCCGAAACCGGTCTTATATCGGGAGTTGAGTGTAGATATAAGTATATAAGAATAAATAATAAATATAATTATATTAGCGTCTGCATATCACGTGACAGTCTAAAAATAGGAGGGGTTACAAAGCATAACATAGGAGGGGGGTCGCAACGTTTTTGTAACACGCGACTCAAAACAAATATTATTAATTATGTTTTCAACCAAATAATTAAAATTTCAAGCCAAGAAAACGATTTTTTTCAGAAAAGAGTTGAATTTTTGAGAAAAAAGAGTTCATTTTCAGCCAAGAGAGATGAATTTTCAACGAAGAATAAATTATTATAAATTGTTAACCTATAAAGATGAATTCTCAACCAAGAAGATTAACTTTTTACTAAAAGACGAATTTTCATTCAAATATTTGAATTTTCAACTAAAAAGGATAATTTTTTATCCAAAAATGAAAGAGTTAGATTTGCAGTCAAAAAAGTTAATCTTCAACAACAACAAAAACGAATTATTAACCGCAGTTCAATTCAAGGAAAAAATACGACTTTTTGACAAAATAGTTGAATCCTCAAAAAAATAGACAAACAAGGATAATCTTCTCTACAAATACATGAATTTTAAAAAACTAGTTTAGTTTTTGAAATAAAAAGTTGAACGTTTTAGAAAAGAGTTGACTTTTGAACCGGGCAAGAAGAATTTTCAACAAGGAAATTCATTTTCAATCAAGAGAGATAAATTTTCAATGAAGAGGTGAAATTTTCAACTATAAAAGAAAAACTTTTTACCAAAAATGGAATTGCTGAAGTTTAGGTATGAACAAAAAAATTCAACAAAAAAAAAATAATTTTTTACCAGTTAAATTGAACTAAAAAAGAGGCATTTTTATGAAAATAGTTAAATTCTCAAAAAAATGGATGCATTTTTAAAAAAAGAGATTAACCTTCTGTAAAAATACATGAATTTAAAAAAACTAGTTCAGGTATTTGGATAAAAACTCGATCGTTTTCGAAAACAGTTGTCTTTTGAACTGGAAAAGAAGAATTTTCAACAAGGAAATTAATTTTCAACTATAAAAGATAAACTTTTCATCAAAAATGGAATTGTTGAAGTTTATGCTTAAAGAATAATAACTTTAAAAAAAAAAAAGAATTCTCTACCAGTTGAATTGAACTAAACAGGAGAAATTTTCAAGAAAATAGTTGAATCCTCAACCAAAATGGTTGAATTTTCAACTAAGAAAGGAAAAATTTTCAACCAAAAATAGAAAAGCTACATTTTCAGATAAAAAATTAGTTCTTAAACAAAAAAACGAATTTTCAACAGAATAGTTCAGTTTTCTACCATAGTAGTTTGATTTTTCACTAAAAGTATTAATTTTCAACAACAAAATTAATTTTTAAAGAAGTACATAGCTTACTTTTCTACCAAATTATTGAATTTTCAAACGGAAAATACGAATTTTCTACATAAAAGCTGAATTTTCAACCTGATAATATGATTTTTAAATAAAAGCGTTCATTCACAATCAAATAGTTGACTTTCAAACTGAAATTATAAATCGTTAACACAAAAAAATGATTTTTTACAAAGAAGTTTAACTTTAAACCAAGAAGTTGATTTTTTATCTGAAATAAGGAAATTCTCAACGAAACATGTAACAGTTAATATTTCAAAAAAAAAAAAAAACATTTCGATTTTAACTTAAAAACGTTTGAATTCAACCAAAAAAGTCAAATTTTCAATATATTAAAAATCAATTAATTGTCAACCAAAAAAAACAACTTATTTTGAGCAAAATGGTTAAGTTTTCAACCAAAGAGTTAAATTTTCAACCAAAAAGTTGATTTTTTAACCAAGAAAATTAGTTTTCTATAAAAAAGATAAGTTATCAACAAAATAGTGAAATTTTTAACCAAAGAGATGAATCTTTAACAAAAAAAAATTAATAAATTTTTAACAAAGTATTTCAACTTTCAAGCAAGTAGATGAATTTCAAAAGATGAACTTCACACAAAAATTATAATGTTGTCTGAGGTTTCCAAAATACAAAAATTTCTATGTATTTTGTTGTGAATTCTTCTCTTTTTTTGTTGGAAAATAATCATCTTGATTGAAAATTCAACTAATTGGTTAAACTACTTTGTTGAAAATGTATATTATTAGTTAAAGATCCATCTCTTCAGGTAAAAATTTAACTACATTGATGAAGATTCGTTTTTTTTTTGGTTGAAATTCAAATGCTTGACCTTCAAATTTAATTATTTCATTTTTTGTTAAAAACTGATCGATTTCAGTTTAAAATTCAACTCTTTGGTTGCAGATTAACTTTTCTGTTGAAAATTCATATTTGTTGATTGAAAATTCAACTATTATGTAGAAGAATATATTTTTTGGTTTCAAAATTTAACAATTTGATTGACATTTTTTTCTGTGTTAAATGAAAAATCTCTCTTGGTTGAAAATTTATCTCTTCTGGTAGAAATTTGATCTTGTTGGGTTAAAAGTGCAACTGCTGGTTCAAAAAATAATCTGTTTTGGATAAGAATTTATCTATTTTGTTGAAAATTTGTCTTTTTGGTTGAATTCAACTTTTTTGAATCTAAAATAAAAATTTGGAATTCACCCTTTTTTATTATATTCGACCACTTGATTAAAAATTTATCTTTTCAGGTTAAAAATTCAACTATTTGCTTAAAAATTCAACTATTTGATTGTAAATGCAACATTTTGGTATCCAATTTTTGTTGTTGTTGAAAAATAATTTTTCTTAGTTGAAAATTCATCTTTTCAAGTTTAAAAATGAACTGTTTTCTAAAAAATTCGTCTTCCCAGCTTGGAAACTCAACTCTTTCATTCAAAATTATTCTCTTCAGGTAGGAATAGTCTAATAGGTAGGAATAGGTAACATTTTTCAAAATTTCTAAATTCATTTAACTAAACCTTCCTCAATTTTAAAATGTCTAATACAATGTTCTAAGAAATTGTCCGGATTTGTGTTCTGAGGATGTTTGTGTGTGGATGTCAAACTTTTTTGTGAACACGATAACTTGAAGAAGGTTGCAGATGAATTGATGAAATTTGGAGTGATTATTTTCACCACAAATATCTTGAAACTGACTGGAGGATTTCGAAAAATATTCATTGCATTTTTTTTGCACTCAATAATATTTTAAAAATCAGCTTTTTTATAGTAAACATTTTTTCATTAGCATGATTTGAAGTTGATGCAATAATATAAAAGATTCCTTGGTTCGAGACGAATCGATTAACCAAATATTAATACATTTTATTGAAGAGTAGAGAAGTTATGGTAATTTATATATTTTGAAAATCGGATTTTTATCGTAAGACTTTTTTCATTAATATAATTCAAAGTTGATGCAACAACAGAAAAGATGTGTCGATTCAAGACGAATGGAGTGACCTATGTATTAATACATTTTAATGAAGAGTAAGAAAGCTATGGTATTGCATATATATACCATTAAGCCATTTCCCTTTCGGGGTAGGCGTGACACTACCCGATTCGGGTAGTGTTTCTAGGTTGATAACTTGTAGTAAATAACTACAAGTGTGGGCTCACCATACCCACGATGTGCCAACAGCACTCAGTTTTCTCGAATGGTCACCCATCCAAATACTAACCGCGCCCAACGCTGCTTAACTTCAGTGATCTGACGAGAACTGGTTTTTTGAGCGTGGTATGGCTGTTGGCAATATAATATATGGCAATATAATGTTGGCATAATATTCGGAAATACGGTTTTTTATAGTAAAACTATTTTCTTTAACATAATTCAAAGTTGATGCAAAAACATAAAAGATGTTTTGGTTTTACAAGAATCGATTGACCTGCAATATCAATACATTTTATTGAAGAGTAGGGATGTAATGGTCATTTATATATTTTGAAAATCGGTTTTTTATAGTAAAACTTTTTTCATTAATATAATTCAAAGTTGATGCAAAAACAGAAAAGGTGTGTTGATTTGAGACGAATCGATTGACCTATAATATCAATACATATTATTGAAGAGTATTGAAGTTATGGCAATGCAGAATATTTGAAAATACGGTTTTATAGTAAAACTTTTTTCTTCAACATAACTCAAAGTTGATGCAAGAATATAAAAGATTCCTTAGTTGGAGCCGAATCGATTGACCTGCAATATTAATACATTTTATCCAAGGGTAGGGAAGCCATGGTAAGTTATATATTTTGAAAATCGAATTTAACAGTAAAAAATTCCTCATTCTCTCAATTTAAAGTTGATACGAGAATAACAAAATTGTGTTGATTCAAGACGAATCGATTGACCTATGTATTGATACAGCTTATTGAAGAGTAAGGAAGCTATGGTAATACATATTATTTGGAAATACGGGTTTTATAGTAAAACTATTTTCTTCAACATAATTCAAAGTTGATGCAAAAACTTAAAAGATTCCACGGTTCGAGACGAATCGATTGACCTGCAAATTGATTACATTTTATTGAAGATTAGGGATGTAATGGTAATTTATATCTTTTGAAAATCGATTTTTGATAGTAAAACTTTTTTCATGCATATAATTCAAAGTTGATGCAAGAACAGAAAAGATGTGTTGATTTGAGATGAATTGATTGACCTATAATATCAATACATTTTATGAAAGTGTATGGAAGTTATGGTAATGCAGAATATTTGAAAATACGGTGTTTTATAGTAATCCTTTTTTCTTCAACATAATTCAAAGTTGATGCAAGAATATAAAAGATTCCTTGGTTGGAGACGGATCGATTGACCTGCAATATTAATAAATTTTATCCAAGGGTAGGGAAGTCATGGTAAGTTATATATTTTGAAAATCGAATTTAACAGTAAAAAATTCCTCATTCTCTCAATGTAAAGTTGATACGAGAATAGCAAAATTGTGTTGATTCAAGACAAATCAATTGACCTATGTATTGATACTTTTCATTGAAGAGTAAGGAAGCTATGGTAATGCATAATATTTGAAAATACGGTTTTTCATAATAAAACTATTTTCTTCAACATAATTCAAAGTTGATGCAAGAATATAAAAGATTCCTTGGTTCGAGGCGAATCGATTGACCTGAAATATCAATACATTTTATTGAAGAGTAGGGATGTTATGGCAATTTATATATTTTAAAAATCGATTTTTATAGTAAAACTTTTTTAATAATATAATTCAAAGTTGATGCAAGAACAGAAAAGATGTGTTGCTCCGAGACGAATCGATTGATATATAATATTAATACATTTCATTAAAGAGTAAGGAAGCTATGGTAATGCATAATATTTGAAAATACGGGTTTTTATAGTGAAACTTTTTTCTTCGACATAATTCAAAGTTGATGCAAGAATATAAAAGATTTATTGGTTCGAGCGAATCTATTGACCTGCAATATTAATCCATTTTATCCAAGAATATTGAACGTATGGTGAGCTACATATTTGGAAAATCGATTTTAACAGTAAAACATTTCTCATTCTCTCAATTTAAAGTTTATGCGAGAATAGCAAAATTGTGTTGATTTAAGACGAATCGATTGACCTATATATTGAATTATTGATACATTTTATTTAAGAGTAAGGAAGCTATGGAAATGCATAATATTTGGAAATACGGTTTTTTATAGTAAAACTATTTTCTTCAACATAATTCAAAGTTGATGCAAATATATGAAAGATTTCTTGGTTCGAGACGAATCGATTGACCTATAATATTATTACATTTTATTGAAGAGTAGGGATGTTATGGTAATTTATATATTTTGAAAATCGGTTTTTTATAGTAAAACTTTGTTCATTAATATAATTCAAAGTTGATGCGAGAATAGAAAAATTGTGTTGATTCAAGACGAATCAATTGACCTATATATTGATACATTTTATTGAAGAGTAAGGAAGCTAGGGTAATGCATAATATTTGGAAATACGGTTTTTTATAGTAAAACTTTTTTTCCAACATAATTCAAAGTTGATGCAAGAATATAAAAGATTCCTTGGATCGAACCGAATCGATTGACCTGCAATATTCATACATTTTATCAAATAGTAGGGACGTTATGGTAATTTACATATTTTTAAAATCGATTTCTACAGTAAAAATTGTCTTATTCTCATAATTTAAAGTTGATGCAAGAATAGAAAAGTTATGTTGATTCAAGACGAGTCGATTGATCTATATATTGATACATTTTATTGAGGAGGAAGGAAGCTATGGTAATGGATAATATTTGAAAACACGGTTTTTATAGTAATACTTTTTTCACTAACATAATTCAAAATTGATGCAAGAATGAAATAGATTTCTTGGTTCGAGGCAAATCAATTGATTCACAATATTTATACATACTTTATTGAATAATTAGGAAGTTATGCTTATTTATAATATTTAAATCATCTGTTTCAAACAGAAAAACTTTTTTCATCGACATAATTCAAAGTTGACGCATGAACCGAAAAGACTTTTTCATCAGAAATTCTCAAATAGAATAATTCTGACAATTTTTGTAAAGAAATCATAATGCTGGGAAAGGGATAGGGTGCGACAGAACTTTTGCCCTTCCTTTTCCAGCTCGAAAAATTATCATTTCGAATACAAAATTTGACTTGTCTGATTTGTCTTTGTATTACAAAAATTGTTGGTATTATTTTGTAATTTTGTATTTTTTGTAAATTTCTATTTTTGAATTGATCAGAATGAACACTTTGGTTTGTCTATTATTCAAAAAATAACTAATGCTTCCTCTATAAGGAAGCAAATACAGTTTCCAACGGGAAGCAAACTGCTCGTAAAATGAGCACCATATAATTATAAATACAAACAAAGTGGAGAAACTCGAGATCGAATTCACAGCTAGTTTTGCAATATTGTATTGTATTTTTTGTTATATTTATTTGTTTCCTGCCAGCGAATCTTCCATTTCTCAATTATCAAAACTCTTTTCTCATTATTTGATGCAAAGAAGAATGAAACTGATTGAGGAACATCAAAGTCATTTGCAAACTCGCTTTTGCTTCATTTGTCGGTCTTGCCTCCTTTGAATTCCAATTTTGTTGGAAGGATTTTTTCCTAATTTTGGGTTGATCAAGCAAGACAATGGTAACATTAAATTGATCTGAAGTTCAGTCCTCGCCCCCTGGCATTGATGTCAGTAACGGTAGCGCTACAAGATCTGCGGCGACTACCAGAGTCTGACTTTCATTGGATCTTGATGGAAAGTGACGTGGGTAGCGGACACTGGTTAGTTCGATCGACCGATTGGAGAATCCGCCTTGAGGTAGACGTATTCGGTAATAGGATTGATTTGGATGGCTGGCACCAGCAGAGCCCTGGTTGGGATTCGTAGGGAATCCTTTAACTTTAAATAACACTACTTAAACGAATCTTGACAGCTCGATTTGACACATCGGTCCTTTTTTGATCGACCGACCGTTCCATCTCATCCAACTTCGATCTCATGAAGCGCTGGACCATATACCATAATCCTCTCGGTATGCCGAAAATTCATCTACTTCTAACTGATCCTGTTTTTATACATTCCTCATCGAGCACTTTTCTAGGAAACTCAAAACTGAATTCATTATGGAATTTGTCAATCAATCACGAATCAATAATCCACATTATATATTCATAATTCAGAATCAAGGCTATCTAGTAACAAATGTGATGACCAAATCAAATTATGGAAATTATCTTAACGGTTATACAATATCAGGTTGGCCGCAGATCAGGAAAAACTTTGAAATCAGGGAAAAGTCAGGGAATTTTCACAAAAGAAACTGTCGAGGATAATAAATTTCAAATTTTTGAATTTGAATTTGAAATTATTTTATTCCATGTATAAATTATTCTATGTTGAAAATTTTAGACAATTAGGATTATGGGGGAGGGGTGCGATTACATAAGTGTTTCACATTCATTTCTACTTCTACTTTTTTGAAATTCTATTTTTTTTTTTTTAATTTTTCGGGACAATTGGAATAGCCAAAAATGAAAACCGAGTTGAATTTCGAAAGAGAAGAATAAGAAGCGAAAGTGTAAAAGTTACATAATCACCCCCTGGTCTTCGGATACTAATGTGTTTAGGGAAAATAAAAAATTGGCTAGGAAAAAATTGGGGAATACCCTGGCATAATATTCTTCTTAATCATTTATTTGTCTTGTATTTATATTTATATCTGTTTTTTTCAGTTGCTTTCTTCTGACGATTATAGTTTTAGTTTAAAATTTTATTATCTAATTATAAATTTCACAAATATGTTCAAAAATCATGCGTTTTGTTCAAAAAATTCAACTGTTTTGTTGCAAAATCATATTTTTGAGTTGAAAATTTTACTAGTATGGTGAAAAATGAACTCTTTGTTGAAAATTTATATTTTGCTATTGAAAATTCAACTGAAATCTTTCTTGGTTGAAAATTCTACTGTTTTGAAAATTCGTGTTTCAAATAACATTTTTTGTATTTAATATCAGATTTTTTTTCTTGAAACTTTTTTTTTTGAAAGTTGAAACTTTTTCTTGACTTATTCTTTGAAAATTAATATTTTTCAATCAAAAATTGAACTAATTAGTTGAAGGTTAAACCACTTTGTTAAAAAATTATTTTTCTGGTGAAGATTCTTAATTATAGTTGAAAATTCACTTCTTTGGTAGAAATATGAACTATTTTGTCAAAAATTGATCTTTCCTAATTGAAGATTCAACTACTTGGGTAAAGGCTGACATTTGTCAAAAATTTATTTTTTTCATTTGGAGATTCATCTCCTTGGCTGAAAATTGAACTTTTTTGTGAAAAATTTTGTTTAATTCGGTTTAAAATTATTCTGAAAAACTGTAGATGTAACGTTTCCATTTTTGGTTGTAAATTAACTCTTTTGTTAAAAATTCTACTGTTTTGTAGATAATTCATCTTTTTGGCTTCAAAAAGCAACATTTTGGTTGCAAATTGATAAATTTTATTGAAAATTCGTTTTTTTGTTGTTGAAAATGCAACTTCAAACATTTGGTTGCAAGTTGAAATATTTTGATAATAATTAATTTTTTGGTTAAAAATTCGTCTCTTTGTTCAAAAATTAAACTATTTTGTTGAAAATTTGTATAATTCATGGTTGAAAATTAACTGTTCAACTGAAAATTTGACTATTCCCTTTTTGGTTAAATGTTTTTCTTATGGTTAATATCCAATTCTTCAGCTAACAATTTTTTTCTAAATCATGTATTTTGTTGAAAACTGTTTTTTTTTGTTCAAATTCATCCATTTTTCTTTTAAAAAAAAATATTTTTGCTTGAAATATCAACTATTAGATGTTTCGTTGAGGATTTATCTTTTTTGGTTGAAAAATTAAGAATTTGGTTGTAAAATGATGTATTTTGTTGAAAACTTGTTTTTATTTTGATTGAAAATTAACTTTTTCCCTTTTTTCTCCCTCTTTTTTCATTCGGTTATTTTTGTCTCTAGTGAGCCGAAAAGTGAGGTAGTTTGGAAGTCTGTTTTTTTTTTAAATTGTGAATTTTTTCTTGCTTATGAAATTTTTTAAAGAGTTTTTTAAATTGAGTCCAAATTATTTTACCACAATTTCTTGGAAGAAGCCTTTTTGTTACAAATTTTTGTAAAAAGAATGTATTAAATATTAGCAATTTTAGAAATGCCTTAAAATGTTTTCGATCGTTTTTTTTTCCTATTTTGGAAAATGTAATAATCTAAATAGATTGTTTCAGAATCACCCACAAAAGAAAATTAAACTTTTTTGTTGAGAATTCACCTATTTGATTAAATTTTTTTTTTTTTTACAAATTTGTCTTTTCTATGAATTTAACTGGTCAACAAGTTTTTTTTTTTGTAAAATATTTGTTCAAACTTGAAATTTAACTATTCCATTTTTAGTTAAAAACTTATCTTTTTTGTTTGAAAATTTAACTGTTTGATTGAAAATGTATTTTGTTGAAAGTTCGTCTTTTGGAAGAAAAAGTATCTTCTTGTTTGAAAATTGATTTAAATTGGTTACAAATTCAGCTGATTTTCTGAAAATTCAACTATTTCTTTCAAAAGTCTAATAATTTGTTGAAGATTCAACTATTGAGTTGAAGACAACTTTTATGGTCGAGGATTCAACTATCCTGTTGAAAATTCGTCCTTTTGTATTCAAAATTCTTCTCCTGTGGTGAGAAAATCATCTTTCTTGTTTAAAAATTCATATAGTTGATGAAAATTTAACTGTATTTTAAAAAAATGCATCCATTTGTCTGAAAAATTTCAGTCTTTAGTGAAAAGTGTAACTATTCTGTTCAAGAATCGTCTCTGTTGCTTCAAGCTTTAAGAATTTGGTTGTTAATACAACTGTTTGATTCAAAATGATTTTTTGTTGTTAAAAATTCATCTCTTTTGGTGGAAAATCTTTTTTGGTTGAAAATGAAACTATTCAGTTGAAAGTGCAATATGTTGCTACATTAAATCTTAGGAATATAGACCGCTTGATAATAAATTTAATATAGTATCTAGATCATTTTTTTTTAAAGAATCAATTTCTGTATCATGTCCCTTTTTTCGTTAAATATTACCATATTTTCCCTCTTTCAAAATCATTTTGGGCTGCGAAGTCTGATACCTTAATCTTTTTAATCATCCTTGATCTAATACCGAAGCTCATAGTTCAGCATACGGCCACATGAAGATGAACCTGCAAGTAATATTTATCAAGTAATTATGCATATTCTAATGTGTAAAGCGAAAAATAAGTTCTTTTGGAAAAGTCTTTATTAAAATTGGGTTCCTCTGGAGGTCTAACTGAAGTTTCCTTTGGAACTTTACCGTTTTGGGTTCCTCTTCAGCAGGAGCGGTTCCTTTTTGTTGCAGCTCCTCAGGAACCAAACATTGGTTCCAAAATCCCAGTTTTTTCTGTGACGTGTTTAGCCAACGGATTCATTACTTTCGGAAGAGTAGGGTAGGGAAGGAGAGTGAAGAGGAGGGAAGGGGAGGAGATTAGTAAAAAATGAGGTCATCAAAAAGGGGTGAGGTGGTGTCCAAAATAGCCAAAAATTGGCAACTTAGTTTATGGACAGCCCCTAAGGTCTGATGAGATGGAAGCTTCTGTAGCCAGAGAAGGTGGTATCAATGATAGGAAGGTATGATAACAGTGAGCTCGAGTCACGTACATAACAAATGATTGCAGACTGTTCGAGAGGAAGCAGAGGCGTGCGCGTGCAGAGTCAAGAGATCTGTTGGTGGTCCAGGGCTTCGGGCATCGTATCGTTTGTCAAGTCGTCGATATGCCGATCCAGCACCTCGATTACCATATTTTAACGCCAGCGTTATTGGTCCCAAGTCTTGCTACTGGAATCTTCAACAACATTCTGCATTCTCTCTTGCCAAGTCGACTCGTTAGTATGTTCCATCGACATCATCTATAATCGAAGTGCCAATCCACCTACGTCATTCCCCTTAATACCCACAACATTAACAATCTTTAGTGTCCTCGTTTTTCACCTGATGATGTTCCATTCCTTCGATAATCGAAGAAACATTTTCACATTCTAGGAATTCTTATTTTATTTCTTTAACCAAGTAATCACGGTTTCAATTTGGTTTAGCTTAATAGTTAGAGACCATTTACAGAGCTGCGGCGAAGTATGTACAAGGTGTACAACTTTTTCCATTTGTTTTTCTTAAATCTAAGTCACGGAAAAAAAATAGTTTCAGTTTGAAGAAAGAAACGCGTGAAGATGTGCTGAAACCCAATTGAACCACAATTGGTTCATATTGAGTAATGCGAATATTGAAAGCAATTTATTCTATCTCAATAGTCAGAGACCATTTACAGAGCGACAACGAAGTATATACAAGGTGTACACATTTTTCCATTTTTTTTAAACTAAGACACAAAAAAATAGCCTCACTTTGAACAAAGAAACGCGTGAAGAAATACTGCAACCAAATTAAACCACAATTGGTACATATTGAGCAATACGAATATTGAAAGCAATTCAATTGTTTTTCAGTTTTTCCATTGATGAAGAGAGTGAACATAACTGAAGTTCAAAATAAGTTTTTATCATAAGAAACTGCAACAAAATTAAAGCATTAGTTTTTTCTGTGCATATAATATTTTATTCGGTTTCTGTTTTTGAGACAAATCCCAGTACCGCAATACAAAAAGTGTCAAGTGATATTGTGAAAAGATCAATGAACTATTTAAAAAAAAGTTGAATTATTAACTAAAAAAGATAAGTTGTCAACCACAAATGGAAGTTAGAATTTAGGTTCAAAACATGACTTTTCACGATAGAAAAAATACTTTGGAACCAGTTAAAATCAACAAAAAAAGCTTAATTTTGAACCAAATAGTTCAATTCAACCGAATAGATGAATTTTCAATAAAGAAAATTAATTTTCTACCCAAAAAGTTGAATTGTCAACATATCAGTCAAGTTTTTAAGCTAAACAGTCGAATCTTTTAGACAACTGTTAACTGTAAAAGCCAGAGAGATGAATTTTTAACAGGAAAGCTAATTTTTAATAAAAAAAGATGATTTTCCAACCAAAAAATTCAATTCAAATCTAAAAAGGATAAGTTTTCAATCAGAAATGGAATCGTTAAATTTTTAGTTTATGAAAGTAATTTCTCACCATAAAAACGAGTTCTCAACCAAATTCATAAGTTTGGAACCAACTTGTTGATTTTTGAAGCGAAAAAGATGAATTATTCACAAAAAATTAGAATTTTTAATAAAAAAAGTAAATTTACAACCAGATACTTGAATGAATGTATAGAATTCCTGAAAATAAAAAGAAGAATCCAACTAACAAATTTGGATAACCACCATAAAATGCTCCTATATTGTAATTGAAAAAAAAAAAATTTCCTGAAAAAAAAAATTTGTTTTTCCTTGAACAAAAATTAAAAAAAGAAGAAAGAAAAATGAGAAGGCAACCAAACAATTCCCCCTCCTTCTCTTTTTTTATTTTTTGTCCAAGAAAAAAGGAAATTTTTTTTTTCTTAAATTTCAATAGGAGCATTTTATGGTGGTTATCCAAATTTGGTGGTTGGATTCTTGTTTTTATTTTCAGGAATTCTATACATTAAATTGAGTATTGGACGTTAAATAGGATTTTGAATTTGATTTTAATCTAATTTAAAATTCTTAAATCAAATACTTGAATTTACAACTAAAATAATTAATCTTTAACGAAACATGTACTAGTTGATATTCTAATCAAAAAACAGTTATTAATCAGAAAAGAAGAATTAAAGAAAGTTTAATTAAAAAGAAATTTCAAATTCTAATTATTGGAAGTTTAAACCAACAAGATGAATTTTCTACCAAAAAGACGAATTTTCAACAAAATGCATGAATTTCCAAACAAGTAGTTGAATTTTCAACCAAAAAAGATCAATTTTCAACTAAAAATATCAACTTTATTTTTATTCAAAGGAAAAACTAATTCTCAACAAAATACATAATTTCAAACTGAGCTGATGATTTTTGAAGCCAAAAAGGCGAATTATTCAAAAACAGTTGAATTTTTAATCTGAAAATATGAATTTCCAACAGAAAAGTTAATTTACAACCAGATAGTTGAATTTTGAACTGAAATGATGAATCTTCATATCTTCAACCAAAAAAAAAATACATTTTTTGCAAAATGATTCAATTTTAAACCAATTCGTTGATTTTGCAAAAAAAAAAAGAATCTTCAACAAAACATGTTATAGTTGATCTTTCAACAACAAAATATTTTTAACTGCAATCGAAAACAGTTGAATTCAACCAAAAAGATCATTTTTCAACAAATTATATGAATTATTAACTGATATTTTTTCAAATAAATAGTTAAATATTAAGTAAAAGACAACATTTTTAACCAGAAAGGGAACAGTTTAATTCTTACTGTAAAAAATTATATTCCTTCATAAATTAAACGAATTTTGAATAAAATAGAGAAATTTTCAAGGAAAGAGATAAATATTTGAACAAAATTAATTTTCATCAAAGTAGTTCAACTTTCAACCAAGTAGTGAAATTTTCGAACAAATAAGATGTAATTTAAAAAAAATTGTAGCATTTTTAACAAAATAGTACAATTTTCCAAAAAACCAGATGAATTCCGAGTTCAATGTAAATACATTTTTTAGAAAGTAGTTCAATTTTAAACCAATTCGTTGATTTCGCAACTAGAAGAGGTGAATCCTCAACAAAACATGTAATATTTCATATTTCAACAAAAAATATTTTAATTTGAAATCGAAAACAGTTGAATTTAACCAAAATAGATAATTTTTCAAGAAATACATGAATTTTCAACCAAAAAAATTTTGTTTAACTAAATAGTTGAATATTAACCGAAAGATAAATTTTTCGCCAAAAAGGAAATAGGTAAATTGTCAGTTAAAAAAAATGCATTTTCGACCATAAATCAACCAAATTTTCAACAAAATAATTAAATTTTCATGCGAAGAGATGAATCTTTAACCAAAAACTGACTTTTTCACAAAATAGTTTCTTTTTTAACCAAAAAGTGAAATTTTTAAACAAACAAGGTGAATTCCGAACCAAAAATATAATAGTCGAGTTTTCAACCAGAAAAAAATTACCTTTGTTCTAAATATAGTTGCATTTTTTGGGGTGCTATTAATTCAATTCGCATTTAAGTGAAAAAATGAGAAAAAAGAGAAGTTTCTTGAAAACAGGAAAAAAGTAGAATTCTTCAAAAACTAGGAAAAGAGGGAAATAGGGAAATAGGGGAAAGGGTGTGAAGTCTGTAATATAAAACTGATTTTCAAATTTAAATTAAATTTTAAATAAAGATTCAAAAGTTATCTAAGTTCGTAACGTTACTTCCACTTAACCCCCCTTTCTCCTCAAGTAGTTAACTTAGTTTATGAACGGTCTATTAGCTTAGATACATCAAATCCATACTCCTAATAATGGTCATATCTTCTTTTTGTTTCTTACTATTTAGCAACTGGAGGATAGGTAGTAATATTTTTGAGTGTTTACATATTTGTCATTAAAATCCAGAAAATTTATTTGGGCTCGCTACCATTTTTCCAATATGGATTTTACATGTGAGGCAACGATCAAAATTTGGACCTAGATCAATTATGTTAAATACCCCTACAAGCTAAACTCCATTCAGTTTGTATTCGAAGTGAGAGTAGACAGATGTGCATTACGATTTTCAAAAAATGACATAATTTGATTCTTTTGAATGTTCAATTCCAATTTATTGAAGTTACACTCATCAGAAAATATATCACGATTATTTTGTGAGTTTTTACACGAGTTGAAATCAATTATTGACAGTGGGAATATTTAAAATCATGAGCATAGACATGAGACATAGTGTAAGCAGTCATGTATAGTTGACAGGTCATTGACGAACATCACAAAGAATGGTGAAATAAAGTTCGAACCTTGTGGAACTTTAGATGTTGGTGTCAAAGATTGAAAGGAGTATTATAGTTTTTTTAGATAAGATCCAATAAGACCACATGGTCTAGATAGGATTGAACACCATGATTTATTAATGCTATTTTCTGAGGTTTGACATAATTCGGGATCAATTATTGACAGTGAAAATACTTAAGATCATGAGCATAGAAATAGTGGAAGCAGTCATGTGAAGCTGAGAGGTAATTAATGAACACCAAAAAGAACAGTGGATCAAGGCTCAAACCTTGTGGTACTGAAGATGTTGGTATAAAGGACTGAGAGGAGCATCATGGTTTTTATCGATATGTTCTCATAAGATCGCATGGTCTAGATAGGATTTAACACCATGATTTATTAATTTTATTTTCTTAGGTTTTATACGAGTTGAGATCAATTATTCACAGTGAAAACAATTAACATTCTTAGCATAGAAACGCAGTGGAAGCAGTCGTTTAAAGTTAAGAGATCATTGAAGAACACCATAAAGAATAATGAGCCAAAGTTCGAACCTTGTGAAACTCCAGATATTGGCGTGAAAAATTGAGAGAAGTATCACAGTTTTTCTATGTTAGATAAGATCTAATGAGATCGAATGGTCTAGATAAGATTGAACACCATGATTTATTAGTGATAGTTTCTAAGGTTTTACACAAGTTGGGATCAATTATTGACAGTGAAAATACTTAAGATCATGAGCATAGAAATAGTGGAAGCAGTCATGCGAAGCTGAGAGATCATTGATGAACACCACAAAGAATAGTGGTTCAAGGTTCAAACCTTGTGGTACTGAAGATGTTGGCATAAAGGACTGGGAGTAATATCATGGTTTCTCTCGATATGATCTAATAAGATCGCATGGTCTAGATAGGATTCAAGAACATGATTTATCAATGTTATTTTCTTAGGTTTGAGACGAGTTGAGATCAATTATTGGCAGTGAAAACTATTAACATCATGAGCATAAAAACGCAGTGGAAACAGTCGTTTAAAGTTGAGAGATCATTGACGAACACCACAAAGAATAATGAACCAAAGTTCGAACCTTGTGGAACTCCAGATGGTTGCGTCAACGATTTTGACGAGTATTATAGTTTTTCTAGATAAGATCTAATAAGATCGCATAGTCCAGATAGGATTCAACACCATCATTTATTAATGATATTTTCTAAGGTTTGACATGAGCTGGGATCAATTATTGACAGTGAAAGTACATAACACCAAAAGCATAGAAATAGTGGAAGCAATCATGTAAAATTGAGACATCATTGATGAACACCACAAAGAATAGTGGTCCAAGATTTGAAGCTTGTGGAACTCTGGATGTTGGTGTCAAAGATTGAGCTGAGTATCACAGTTTTTCCAATAAGATCGCTAGGTCTATCTTATCAAAGTAATGAATTTAAAATCATGGGAAAATGTTTCTTTAGAGAAGAATTGAGAATTGCATCAAGCTAATCGTTTGATTCGTGTCATCAATCTCAATGGAAAGAATGGAAATTTTTGAAATTCACACTCTTGAATTCTTGAAGGAAACACTTGTCAGCTTGACTTCCGGATATTTGTGAAAAGATGTGGAGGACGTGGGATCAGGACTTCGATTTGGGAGATGAGTGGTCAATTTCCTTTCAGCGACACCGGTGACATGGACCAAACCATTTATAACAGGCGCTAATAGATCCCCTGTAAGCTGGCGTGGGTCCGTTTTACAGGTTTTCCATCAACATTCGAATACATCAGACCTGCTCTGATGCCTCGACTAATGGTTCACGCTGTTGACAGTGAAAAACCCTCGCTTGTCGACCAACCCTCACGATTAATACCTCGATTCGGGAATCGTCACGTTTGATAAATAGACTACAACCGAAAAATTTGTCGAATTTGACGCACCTACCGTTTTCAGGAATGATTGAGTTGTCACTAGTATCATCTACTAAAGAGGTTCAAATTCTTACCAATTCTGAAAGAATCTGAAAGGGGACTTTTTCTTGATTCACTTAAAATCGAAATAGAATATATTTTATATATTTTCGAATTCAGTAGAGGAATGTGGCTTTTTTATATGAATACCCAAGAAATATTTTTTAAATTAAAGAAAGAGTTGTGTAAATAGGTGTTAAATAAAGTTTTTTTGAAAAGAAATGGTCAGAGATCATTGCGTGCGATGAAAAAGTGGTAACATTGAAATTTTGAATTTGATATTCTTTTGAACAATTAAGGTAATTTTTCTTAAATAAAAATATTCACTCTCGAGCTCAGGAATTGTAACTCTTTAAACATCAGGAATAAGCAATCTAGCCTTATGTTAAAAATAATTTATTTTGAAAAATCTAATAGGATTTGAAATGTTCAAGGGTGTTTCTAATGATGTTAAGGGACTTCATAAAATTTTAAAGATTTCAAAGGATTTTCATGGGATGATTTTGTGTGATTTCTGACAGATTTCAACGGATAGAAAAAAGTTCTGAACATGTTATAATATTTCTATAAACTGCAAGAACATTCACAGGAGTTAGGGAATTTCGTAAGATTTCAAACATTTAAAGGTAATTTTAAATATTTTGATTAACATCCGGTTTTGAAGAATTCCATTTAATTTAGAAAGATATGAAAGCATTTCATAGGATTCGTAAGATTTTAGAATATTTAAAAAGATTCCAATGGATTTACAAATATTTTAAACAATTTTTAAAGGATTTTAGAAGCTTTTCGAGGATTACAGATTTAGTGTATTTGCAATGGATTATAAAGTCTCTCAATAAGGTATCTTAATACATTTTCCAGGACGACAAAGAATTCACAAGATTTAATGGATTTCAAAGAATTTGAAAGATTTCAAAAGAATTTCAAATCTATTTTATACATTGCAAGAATTTCAAGGGATTTTAAGGGATTTCAAAGAATTCTGAAGATTTCAGGATATTTCAAAAGCTTTCCAGGATTTTCAAGGGCTTATCAAAATTTTAAGGTATTTAAATAAAGATCAAAGCATTTGAAATATTTTACGGTGTGGTCAAGGATTTCAAAGAATTTTTTGAAGATTGAACAAATTTGAAGGAATTATCAGGGATTTTAATGATTTTCAGAAATTTAAAACAAATTTTATCTGGGTTTGAAAAATTTCCTAGATTTTCGGAAGATTTTGTAGGATTTTAAAGGAGCAATTAGGTTTTAGGATATTTTAAAAGATTTGAAATATTTTTAAAGATCTTAACGGTTCTAATAAGATTTTCGAGGATTTCAATGATTTCAAGCAATTTTAAAACCTCTCAAGATATTTCAATGTATTTCTGATGGATTTTCTACCGAAAAGTTAAATTTTGGAATAAATAGTTTAATTTTCTACCAAAATAGTTAAATTTTTAATAAAATAGTTTATTTTCAACTAAAAAGTTTAAGTTTTGACCCAATTGTCGGATTTTTAAACCAAAAAGATTAAATTTTCAGAAAATAGTTGAGTTTTCAACAAAAAAGTTAATTCACGACCAAATAGTTGAATTTTCAAGTAAAATTAGGAATCTTCAACGTGAAAAATAAATTTTTCACAAATTAATTTAACTTTAAAATAAGTAATTGTTTTTTTTTTTTTTAAAATTAAGATAGAACAGAAATCCATTTTATCATGAATAATTT
>CAKNYM010052704.1:352099-377474 GCA_932195095.1 Andricus curvator | reverse complement strand
AGAAGCTTTTTAAGAATTGTGAAAGGTTTCAAAACGATACAAAAACTTTCTTAAGATACATGGAAAAATTTTTAATAATTTTTTAATTTTGAAATTAATTTTTAAAGAAAATTTTAACAGATTTCAAAAGGTTTCTAAAAATGTCGAAAAAAATATGGAAGATTTTAAGGCAATTTTTTTTTATTTGGGAAGATTTTTCCAAATTGTAACAAAAATTTGAGTCAGTTTAAAATATAATTAGGAATTTTAGAAGTTTTGAAGAGATTAACAATATTTTAAAATTCGAAAAGGTTTCTGAAAATTTATAAAATAATTTTACGTTTCTTCCACACCTTTAAAAGTCCTAAATATCCTTTAAGCGGACGCGATTTTTTCCTAAAATTTTGTAAAATTCTGTAATAAAAACAAATTTCATCAAAATTTCTAGTTTGTTTTTCAATGCATCTGAAATCTTCAAAAATATTTTTGAACTTCTCAAGAATCTTAGAAAAATTTTACATAACTTAAAAACAAACTGCTAATATTTACTTCCCCGTTCTATTTTGTGCGGCCAATAAAATTTAAAAACTCTTGAATTATAAACTTTTAAAATTAAAATTAAATTTTTGTATTTAAACGCTCAATTATTTAAACGTATAAAATGAAAGCTATGTACACTTTTTAATTAACAAAATTTTAAATTAATGCACTCATACTGCAAAATAACATTTATTTAACTTTTATAAATTGTACAGTTCAAAGATTCAGATTCAGTTAAAAAAATATAAATCCACGTTATCGTTTTCAAAGCTGTAAATTGAACAATGAATCAATAAATTTGTAAATTTTCTAAATTATATCATGTGAAGCAGTTTTAAGATAGAAAAATTAAAGACTTGAACAATTAAAATTTTTTTTAACTAAACACTTTTCAAATTCGAGTTTAAATTAGAAAGTACATCATATTTTCAGTAGTTTCAAATAAATATTAATTACTGATTGAATTTCTGTTTAATTCTTCTTCATACATGAAAATTTGTTTTTGTGTCGAAATATTTTTAAATATTATTTTTTGAAAACTTTTCAAAATTTAAATTATTTTGGAAATGTTTTGAAACATCTAAATATCATATTTTAATCTGATTCTAATTTTTCCTTAAATATTCAAAAAATCCTATAAATAAAAAAAAATTTATTTAAACCGTCCAGATTTTTTTTTACACTTTTGGAAATCTTTTGAAATCTTACGAAATATTTTCTTAAAATTAATTTTTCAAAATAAAAAATCATATTCCATTTCCCTAGGAATCTCGAAAACTTTTTTTTTTAAACCTTTCACAATTCTTAAAAAGCTTCTAATTGCGGCGTATTGCTGCATATATATCTATTATGGAAAACTTTTATAAAGGCAGCTTTATATTTTCAACATAATAATATTAATAATTACACTTACTTTGTATAGAAAGAATTTATTAGAAGATAAATATTGTATTTAATTACATGAAATTTAATTTTACCTATTTGGAAGTCTATAATATTATATCACTTTCCCGGAAAGTATTAATCATTTAATTATGTCCCATCCTAACATTTTTGCAAGAGTGTATTAATAATTTTTATTTCGAAACGCTGTATGTTTTGAGGTTAATCTATGATTGCACTTAGTAATAATTACACTTTTTTTGTACAGAAAGAATTCATTAGAAGACAAATAATTTACTGAATTATTTGAAATTTAATTTTTATTTAAAAATACACATTTTGGTTCTAACCTCTAATGTAATTTCTTTTTCGTAAGGGTTCAGCTGATAAATCTTGGTATTTCTTTTATGAAAGATATGTTCATATATTATTTCACTTTCCTGGAAATTATTTATTATTTAATTATGTCCCTTTCCAACATTTTTGCAAGAGTATTAATAATTAAAATTCCGAAACGCTGTATATTTTGAGGTTAAGCTGTCATTGCACGTTCCATTTCCAAACATCACTTTGTTACAAGCATGTGATTACAATGGCGGGATAATGTTACCTGCTTCGCTTGTAACATGTTATTGCTTTGAGTGGGAAATATATTGTCACTGGGTGACAATCTGGGAAGTCACTAGTGACTGGTTTTCTGAATCTTGTTACAAACATGTGACTTCTCAGACTAGTAACTGTGTTAGCTGGGTTCAACGAGAATTATTTTTTAAATAGTATTGTATTTCTTAAAGGGAATTATTTGATCTCTTCCCAATGTTTAAAAAAGATTGATATGAACGAAAAAGCTAATTTACAAAAGAGACAAAAACAAAGAATGGAATCTTTGGAGTTAGGTGTGAGGACTAGGTCTTGATATGACTTGTAACAGTTTTGTTTAGAATGACAAGAAGAAGTTTATTGCAAAGCGTGAAAGAAAAATTTGGAATTGCACATATTTTTATATCGTCTCCCATATCCCACCTTCTCTGTAGGAAATGCGTATCATCGATGATAGTATATGTATATAAAGATTTAAAAGCCTCAAACACATAATTAATTGATTATAACATCTCATGGCACAAGGTAGACTTACTGCAGTCATGAAATTGCTGCCGGTACTCTGTTTCCACCTGGTGTAAATATTTCCTAATATTATATTCACAAAAAATAAAGAGATTGTGTACAAGATAATTCTCTCTAATGCTTATTAATTATTTCTTCGCAACTCAAAAAGCAAAGCAAAGTTAAACATTTCATAAAAAACCGCAACTTTCCCGCGCTGATCTCAAAGAACATAGTTGTAAACGAGGTTGTAAACAATAATCAATTGTTTGAAGAAGCGTGTTTGTTAACGAGTATTAACTATCGCCGCTTAACTTTTCTTCTGACCTTACTGAAATTATAACTCTGGAAACACCAGTTCTCGTAAGATCACTGAAGTTAAGCATTGTTGGGCGCGGTTAGTACTTGGATGGGTGACCGTTCAGGAAATACTGCGTTGCTGTTGGCCCGTCGTGGGTGTGGTGGGCCCACATTGGTAGTAAATATCCACCTAGAAACACTACCCGAATCGGGTAGTGAGGCAATGAACTTTCGAGTTCAAACTGCTAATCAATTTTTTTTTTTTTTTTTTTTTTTTATAAACAAATTATGTAAAAAAATGCACATTCTCGCCGTTTTTAAGCGAAAAGAAAATTTTTTTTCTTCTGACATCGCTGACATTATATTGCCATAAAAAAGCACCTCGATTCTTCTACTTACTGTAATATATAGAATGCGTATTTGTTCATTTAAATTGGCTATAAATGTTCTAAATTCTATTTTTCGACAAGAGTTCGAAAAAAAACAATGCCAACATAATTTCAACAAGACCAGCGATGCTTAGCAACATTTTTCTACAGAACATCAATGGCCATATAACTTCAACAAGATCAGAAGAAAAGACGATTTCTTTTTGCTTAAAAACGCCCCAAATGTACATTTGTTTATATAATTTGTTTATAAAATAAACAAATATTGCTAATTGGCAAAATTTCTTTCAGAAAACCTCATTGGCAATATCATTTCAACACGGTCGGAAGAGAAAACGGTTTCCTTTCGCTTAAAAACGCCCAAAATGTACATTTGTTTATAAAATGAACAAATAACATTTTTTCTCAAATCTCAATGGTAATTTGTTTACACAATTTGTTTATAACAATTCACATTGCAAGTTAATAATTTTTTTATCTTTCCTATACCCCTGTGCATTAAATTCAAGGGACGAGAAGTATAAGAAAAATTTTGTTTAGAAGATAAAAAATGAAATTAAAAAAATCAACTTTTTTTTCGATATTTACAGCTGTATAAAAATTTAAATTTAAATTTGAAGCAATTTCAGTACAAAAAAAAGTATTTTGCAGGCCGAAAAGCCAAAGTTTTGTATTTACTTATTTCATTTGGTTAGGATTTGTATCTTAACAAATATAATTCAACCTATGTTCTTTTCAATAATATCTGCAGCAACTCAAATGATAAAGGAAAATTCGAAATTGAAAAAGCACAAATTCCACAATTTTCAAAAAAAATTGTGTATAATGTTTTATAGAAATTGTTACTTACAATCACTCTCACGATAATTCAAACTATTTTCAGAGAAGAACAAACTTTTTTCAATAAACATTACACTATTGTTAAATCCCTACGAATCTTAATATTTAAAATTAAATAATAACAACTGTTTATTGTGAATTTTACGTAGAATCAGTTACTGTAAATTTCTCTCACAAAGATTCGAAGCAGTTGCAGTGCAAAAAAAATTATTTTGCAGGACAAAGTTTTATATTTACTTATTTTATTTGTTTACAAAATCAACAGCTGTTGTATTTGAATACACATAATCAAACATATATCACTTTTCTGAATATCTACATAATTTCAAATAATAAAGGAAGAACCGAAATAGAAAAAACCACAAATTCCAAATTTTTGCAAAAAATTGTTTACAACATTTACAATTTTTGATGTTTCATTAAAATTGTGACTGATAGCCACTCTCAATATAATTTAAAGCATATTCATCCGAAAACAAATTTTTTTCAACAAAAATAACACTATGTGGCTGTTTGTTAATGTAATTTGTTTATGAAAATTAACACAAACAATAATCAAATTATTTGCATTCTGCGAGTACTTTTGCGTCGATTCAAGATGATTTTCATTATATGCAAGCCGCTATTGAAGAGTAAATAATGATTTTGTGAAAAATCTCGATTTTCTCATACTTCGAGTAAACATATAATAAATAAACTAATGAAAATGCAGCAATCTCTGACTAAGTTGCTCTTGGCAATTCAACGCTCTTCAATTTAAGAAAAAATAATTGCGGATTGGGGCAAAATTGAAGGCTGTAGATCTTTTGAACGAAAAAAATGCGTTTCCTCCCATAGTGCCGTATATTTTGGCATACTATCGCGTGCACTTCAATATTTCTATTATTACTGCAAATATTAACCGATTTTCACGAATTTTTTTTTTCACTTTCTTGAAATTATATGAATAAACTATTTCTCCCAATTAAAACTGAATCACGCGATGCTTTCATAATTTCAGTTTTTTTAACCAAGCTGCATCTCATAACAATGAAAGGGTGATTCGTTTCGGGTAATTCGACGCGCTCCGGAGTCTCTGCTCGCGCTCCGGGGAGTCTGCCTCGTAAATTTGACGGGGGTCAAATGCCTAGGCCTCGAAAATACGCACTCAGCTAGTACTGAGTGTCACTGCATTTTTTTCTATTGTTCTCTTCTTTTTGTTTATAACGTCAAATATAAACATTTTTTTTAAAAACCGAAACTTCACAGCAAAACAGACCAATATTTAGATGAGGTATGCAAAATATGAGACAAAAATATTCAACCGCGCGGCCGGAAACTGGAATACCGTTTTATAACGCTGATAAATCCCCTTAAGGCGTAGGCTTTGGACCCACTCCGTTCGTTTGCGATGAATACTAGCCTAGCAAGGGAGTTGTTCATATCCGGAGAGTCGTGGAAACGGTACCTCTAGAGAAAAACGTTCTCAAAGTACTTGAAGCTGTTGCTCTTGGTGGTTCAGAACCCACATTAAACTGAGAGTCCCCCTCCCACACCAAGTGAGTGTGTGGGGGCTGTGTAAAGGAATAGGGAAGAGATACAAAAAAATGTAAACCCTTACCCGGGTGCGAATTGACCGTCAGCCCACGTTCGGGCCAAACGTCAGACGGTCGGTCCAACTTTGTGCGCCACTGGTCGGGCCAACCAGCTAAATGATAACGGTCAACCGCCTTTGGCTTCTGAACGTCGGCCCGACATTTGGTCCCATATATGGGCCATCTATTAAGATGATGTAAAGAAATGAAAGTCAATGAAAAAATCATCCTCATAAGCTACAGCTCAAAGCATTGAAAAAAAACAATTTGTTAACTCTTTCTACTCATTAATTTTTGCATTAGTATGCGACATCATGTAGATGTAAAATAAATTAACTGTTAACGGGAATATAAATTAAATAATTTTTAAATAAATAATTCAAATCGATTAAAATTTTTAGGGTTTCGTAGCCTGGGGCTGAACCCTTGAATTTTTGTTCAACAAATCTGTTTTCACCAAATTTTTTTCAACAATTTTTTTTTCAACATTTTTGTTTTAATTTTTTTTCATCACATTTTTTTCAGAAATTTTTCTGCAAAAATTTTTTTTTCCAAAATGTTTGTTTCGAAAAATTTCTCATCAACAATTTTTTTTAAACAATTTTTTTTCAAACTTTTTTTAAACAATTTTTTTCAAAAAATGTTGTTCAACATTTTTTTTTATATGCCCACTTTGACTAATTTTTATTCGTGTAAAATTTTTTTTGCGTTTCAGACCACTTTATAACGTTTCATAATGACATAATCGATTAGCAGATCGGTTAGGCTACTGCCTAACGAGTCGAGCGAACTGTCGATCCGCCGCATCAAAAACCTTTCGTGCGTCGCTTAAGAAATAAAGTCCTAACTCGAAAACTAATAAGAAGTTTTGAGTGTTCTTGGTCTTAATTTAAAGCTGAGACCTCAGGCTTCATTTGAGCAAAGTTCCAAATTTTTCCTGTCACTTCCCTAAAGCATGCAGCGAGTTGAATTTGAGAAATGAAAATTCGTCAAAATCTGAAATTACATCGATCTTTCTCACACGCTATCTCGACTTCTATTCAACAAAAATACTTCAGCAATAGCTCAATCGACGCGAAATTTTATATTCTTTCAAACGATTTTTTCAAAATATTTTTAGCTCAATTTTTCACGGAGATAGACGCTTTTAAAGACTAGCGTGATTTTAATACAAATTTTGTAGGTGGTCCCACAATTTTGACCGGTAGTGTAGGTCGGTAAATTGAAGGCTATGCTCCATGCTAAGTCGTTAAAACAGTGAGGTCGGTCATTGAGATTCATGTTATATTATCAATATAAGGTTCTGTTCCATGCTAAGTCGGTATAACAGTGAGTTTAGTAATAAAAATCCCTGCTAAGTTAACATTACAAGGTTCTGTTCCATGCTAAGTGACCATCGATCGGTAAAACAGGTAAGTCGGTGATTATTTCTATTATTATTTTATTAGAGATTGGTGAGGTAGGCAGCCATGTTACAATCGGTCGGTGAAATAGGTAAGTCGGTATTTTTATATCATTTTTCTATAGGTCGGTAAGGTAGGGAGCCATGTTACCCTCAGTTTGTCAAACAGGGAGGTCGGTAACTTTTAATATTAGAATTTTGCCCTAGGTCTGTAAGGTAGGGAGCCATGTCACCATGAGTCGGCAAAACAAAGATGTCGGTAATTTTGTTATATTATCATTTTGACAGATGTCGGTAAGATGGAGAGTCATGTTACCTGTAAGGTAGGGAGGTCGGTTTCTCTTGATATTATTTTGCCATAGGTTAGTGAAACTGGGGTCGCCGGTAATGCACATCTCCAGCAACAGGTCGAGCGTCAGTCGCTATATCAGGAACCTACCTTATCAACCAAGGTCAAATAGCTGTAAATAACAGATGGCGCCACTGTGAAATTAGTCAGTACTTTTTTCCAGCACTAATATCAATTTATCAACAGTCGGTAATGCATGTATCGGTCGTTGAATTGATGCTCAGTCTGTCCGTACCTTACCGACAAACTGCCGATGCCTGGAGTCAATCGGACCTCTCTTTCTACCATGTGAGATAGACAACGAGATGCATAAGAATTCGAAACAACTTAAACTAATTGACAAATATGAAGAACTATAGTTAAACATTAAAATTTGATTTATTCATTTTGTTTCATTTTCTATTTTATTTAATATTTTTAAATTACTGGGACACTGATGCCTGAAGTCAATCGGACCTCTCTTTCTACCATGTGAGATAGACAGACAACGAGATGCATGAGAATTCGAAACGAAGGTTTCAAAACGTCTCTGTTTCTATCGTGTGAGTTAGACAGAGAGTGTCAATGGTGTTCGAAGGACAATTCATACTTATCGTTTTGCGAAACTGAGAGGTCCAATCCAAATAGTGGAGGATGATTTAGTGATCTACCTCATTAACCTCTACGTGGAACTCTGCGCATGCGCAGTCTAATACTATAGCTTGGATCAACCTACATTTTATCAATTTGAAATTCGCGCACTCAGATCTTATGGATATTGTAAAGGATTTAATTTATAAAAAGAAATCCATTTTAAAAAGTGAGGATAAGTGCATATGTGGAAAGATACCTACTGGGTTTTCAACGTATTATGTATCAATAACTCGAGAATCATGCGTAACTGACAAACCCTGTGGGGCAAGCATCTAGTCTTATCGCTCAGTGCGTGATCATTTGCGCATGCGCAGTAATAAGTTTCTGCCATAATCGTAAGTTACTAATTAAGGTATTTAAAAATTATTCAAAAATAACTTCTAACGGAATAGAATAACTTATAACTAATGCAACTAAGATAAAACTAATTAAATGAAGCCGAAACTAATTAAACCAAGCTGAAACTAATTAAATTAAGTTGAAAATAATTAAACCAAGATAAAACTAATTAAATTAAGTAAAAAATAATCAAAATAAGATAAAACTAATCAGGGTAAAAATAATTAATAACTTGTGGAAAGTAGCCTACTGGGTTTTCAACCTATTATATATAAAAAACTAGAGAATTATGTGTAACTAGCAAACCCTGTGGTGCAAGCATACAGTCTTATTGCTCAGTGCATCATCATTTGCGCATGCGCAGTCTAAGGTTTCTGTCATAATCTTAATCAAACAGGGAGGTCGGTAACTTTTAATAGTAGAATTTTAGGGAGCCATGTTACCATGAGCCGGTAAAACAGAGATGTTGGTAATTTTTTATATTATCATTATGCCAGATGTCGGTAAGATGGAGAGCCATGTTACCATCAGTCAGTAAAACATAACCGTCGGTAATTTTTCACATTATCATTTTAACATCGGTCGGTAAAGTAGGGAGTCATTTTACCATCATCCGGTAAAGCAGAGAGGTCGGTAATTTTTTATGTTTAGAATTTTACCGTCGTTCGGTAAGCCAAAACTAGTGAAGCCAAGAAAAAACTAATCAAATTCAGTCAAAAATAATTAAACATCGATAAAACTAATTCCATTAGGTAAAAAAAATTAATAACTTGAATAATTAAATAATGAACTAATTAATTTATTGACTTATTCTAACAGGAGAGGGAATAAGGATTAAGCACACATAGTTTTATACATTCAGGGCTTTGCAGTGAATGGTTATTATTATTACAAAATTCCAACTCATATACAAGATCGTTTGGATCTGTATGAAGCAAGATACAACGTTTAAGATAGGATAGATCCTCCTCCTCCTCCTTAGCATCATTATCCTCCACCCCCTCATCCTCCTCCTCTTCATCCTCCTCCTCTTCCTCATCATCATTCTCATCCTCCTCTTCATCTATCTCTTCCTCATTTATCTTCTCTTCTTCCATCTCTTCCTCATCTATCTCCTCCTTGTCATCATCATCCTCCTCCTCCTCCTCGCTTTTCTCATCATCCTCCTCATCATCCTTTTCCTCCTCCTCCTCATCCTCCTCCTCCTCATCATTCTCATCCTCCTCCTCATATATCTCTTTCCCATTTATCTTCTCTACTTCCATCTCTTCCTCATCTATCTCCTCTTCAACCATCTTCTCCGAATTTAGCATATCTCCATCCTCTATATTATTTATCTCATGCTTCTCCGTAACATCCTCCTCCTTGTCTTTCACTACATGTCAATCCATATGCTCATCATTTTTCTTCATAGCTTTAACATTGTGCTCAAATTTTTCGTTCGAAGCGTCTCTCTTTAGAGTGTCAAATCCTAAATCCTTTTACACATAAAGAGGTGAATCATGATTATGTTTTATTGCGGTACATATTTGGTTTTATACTTTTGGAAATGTCAACTCTATTCTTTTTGGTATTGAGTTTTCTTTTAGGGCAGCACACTTTTGCTTCAGGACTTCACGCAGCTCTGCAATAACTGAACTATTACTATCATCAATATCATAATTTTTCTTGATATCACTTTGAATCATTTTCGGAATATAATGAAACAACTTGAGAGAAACAACTTCATAGCTATTAGATTTATCACAGTCATTCGTGTCGTCAGAGAGATTCTGTGATTTTTTGCATGAGTACATCTGATGTCTCTTCAAGCTATCTACTCGTGAAAAAACTTTCGAACAATTTTGAGAAGTAGAAGCCATTTTGACACTGTGCAAAGTCTAACTGACCATTATGTCCGAACACGCTAATGCTCATTTTATTACTGACGTTATGTTCAACTGCACTCTCTTAATATATAATTTGAGCGGAGGATGAGGGGGATGTGGAGGAGGAGGTGGATGTGGATGGGGAGATGGTGGCGGAGCTGAAGTTTCAGGTGGAGGTAGTTAAGGAGAAGGAGAAGGAGGTGGTGGTGGAGGAGGATAATGATGATAATGATGATGATGATGAGCAGGAGGAGGTGCTTATGGAGGTGGTGGAAGAGGTAGTGGTGAAAGAGGACGAGATGGAGGAGGAGGCTCAGATCATATATTAAGAGAGTGCAATTGACAATTCAGAGAATATGTTGGGGTCATCGATGTCTGAGAACTCGCATCGTTAATGGTCGATTTTGCATCGACACGATGATCAGATCATACCTCTTTAGAGAACCTTTTAATCTCTGAAACGGGCGTCCTCGTAGTGACGGTGTACAAGTGTAAACAATTGAAACTTTTTTTGTGATCGGACATTTAAATTAAACTACGCGTTGCGTTTGAAAATTTTTTTTAGACAAAGTGACGGGGCGGAAGGTGTGTAGCTCGCTGCCCAGGCTGTGGTGTGTCGGATGAAGGCGTGTGGAGCGCATCCGAACACAAACGTAAAAAGTTAAACTGTGCTTCAAGATGACCCGAAAAAGGGCCAGAAAAGACGTAGGGCAACCTACTATTACTACTTCTAACAAATTCCATGCCTTGATGGACAAGGATGACAGTGATGATTCAACACCTGACAACGAAGACAAACCAACTACTGAGGAGATGGAAACTAAAAAAGTCAAAGTGCCACCCATATTCATTACTAGCGCATTGAATAATTACAATACATGTGTCAATCTAATCAATGATGCTACTGTTACCAAGATTACGAAGTTGAACTACTCATCGACAGGACTGACAGTACACGCTGCTACTATTGAGGATTATGCTAGTATCAAGGAATCTCTGGATGGAATAGATAATATGCACTACTTCACATACCAAATCAAGAATTTTTAAGCCAAAGTACGCAGTTCTAAAGGGGCTACAAAATCTCCCAACTGAGGACATACTCAAGGATCTCCAGGAACAGGGAGTCAACCCCGAGAAGATTACTCTTTTAAAACAAAAAAGAAAGGATCATCATCAGCAGGAAACAAACGTCGTGGAGACTCAACAAAAAGAGGTGCTACCGTACCGCTTTTCTAGTTTCCTTCCCCAATTTAAACCGGATCAAGATCTCACAGCGGTTAAGGCTATCAGTTATATCTGTTACGTGAGAGTGTACTGGGACAAATACAAAAATCGAAGGAGAGCTACGCAATGTCATCGATGTCAAATGTTCGGGCATGGGACTCATCATTGCAGAAATCAACATAAATGTGTGAAATGCCTTAAAGAACATCTCACCGCAGAATGTGACAAAGCACGTGATGATCCACCAAAGTGCGCTAATTGTAAAGGGGAACACACAGCAAACTATCCTAAATGCCCGAAGTACTTCGAGCATTTACAAAAAATATCAAGCAGAAGGAAAACCGGATTGAATGTCAAAACTGCACCAACAAGAGAACCAGCACCTGATATTCAAAGAGAAATTTTCCTCTACTGAAACGAGCCGAGATTACTGTACACCAGTAGACACCGAGAGAGACAAAAACCTGGCCGATGCCAAGAGTTCAAACTGAGACAACCCAACGACACCAAGAATCATCCATAGGAGAATTTCAAGAGTTATTGACTGAATTGAGGAAACTCAACGAGCTGTGCGAAATAGGTAAGATGTTGAGACTGATTAGGGAATTAAATGCTAAATTAATACATTGTAAAGATAATATCTCTAGGTTACAAGTTTTTTCTGAAGTATTACTAAATGGCAGTTACTAGGTCTAGCAATAATGGCGTTTATCTTTCCCATTGGAATGCAAATGGTATTATTCAACATCGCTCTGAACTTCTAGAATATATTAAAGAAAATAAAATCCATATAATGCTTGTCAATGAGACAAACCTTAACTCTACTATAAAAACTAAATTTGCGGGTTTCAATCTTGTTAGACGCGACAGAAGTAATAATAAAAAAAGAGGCGGGGTTCTAATCTTAGTTAAGAATACCCTTAAATACTCAGAAGTACCTTTAAATACTAAGGCATTTGAGGCCGTAGGGATTAGATTACAAGACGGTACAGTGGTAGTCTCCGCGTATAATCCTCCAAAAAGTAAAATTGATACCAGAGAACTAGATCTTATATTTAAAACTGGGAATAAAGTGTTAACTTATGTAGATCTTAATGCAAAAAATCAAGCCTGGAAGTGCAAAAGTAAGAATACAAATGGGAAAATTCTATATGAAATGGCGCTCAAAAACATGCTTAAAATTGTAGCGTCTAATAGGTATAACCTCTACCCTGTCAATAATGGTAAAGCCAGTATTATAGATATCAACCTCAACAAAAATATTGTATGTGATATTAGAGTAGAGGTTATTAATGCGCTGTCTTCCGACCACATACCTGTTATTATTACGCTTCAGGGCCTCTCAAATTTCGAGATTCAAACGCGGAAATTCAGAAACTACAAAGCCGACTGGGGTAAATTTCGGAATGGCTTCAACAAAAATTATAAATTGGATACCAAATTGAAAACAAGTGCTGAAGTGGATACCTGTGTTGACACCTTACTCAATGCTATTAATAATTCATTAAATCATGCAGTACCACTCTCTGCGTCAAAATTCGACTTTATGAAATTGCCAAAAGACTTACTTAATTTAATTAAACTTAAAAATAAGGTTCGCAAAGGTTACCAGAGAACATATTCTGAAGAGGCAAGAAACATTAAAAATAAACTCTGTAAATTAATTAAAAGGAAAATCAGTGAAAATAATAATAAAAAATGGGACAGTAAGTTAGATGGTTTACAGGTTAAATGCGAATGGCAAGAGTCTTTACTAAAAATAAAAATGGGGATATTGTGCCTTCCCTCCACGGAAAAAATGGTTTAATTTTTACTGACGAAGAGAGAGCTGTCAACACTAGGTACAGGGAAATTTTGAATGCTGATATATATAAATGAAGTAGATTTAGTTACACCTAAGGAAATTAAAAAGGTGTTTCTTAGCACAAAGCCAAAGAAAGCGCCGGGGGTTGATGGCATTCAAAATATAGTGATAAACAATCTGCCCAAGAAGGAATTTGTTCAACTCACATATATGTTCAATATATGCCTTATCATTTCCGACTTTCCGGAAAAATGGAAAGTAGCAAACATAATTCTCATTTACAAAGCTGGAAAAGACAAACTTTTCCCCCAAAACTATAGACCCATTAGTCTTCTACCCACTCTGAGTAAAATTTTGGAAAAAATAATTTACAACAGAATCAATGTTTTTGAATTATAAAATAAAATAATTATTTCAGAGCAATTTGGATTTAGAGCCCGTCGAAGCACACTGCACCAATTACTCAGGGTTACTAATTATATTTCAAAAAAAATTTATAATCCTCAGAATATAAAATTTCCAAAATATCTTATTAAAATCATTATAGATTATCTAACTGGCAGGAAATTTGTCGTCACTGTAAATGGAAGTATGTCCAAAGAATTTAATATTGCCGCAGGAGTGCCACAGGGCTAAATCCTTGGGCCGATTCTTTTTATCTATTATATTAATGATGTTCCTAGAAAACTGTCCATAGAATTGGCTTTGTTCGCCGATGACACTGCGATATATGTAGCATCCTGGAGCAACAGATTAGCAGTTTATCAGTTACAAAAATATCTGGAAGAAATGTTAGAATGCTTCAATGTCTGGAAATGAAAAGTAAATGCACCAAACACTGATTTCACTATCTTCACCAAAAAGATTAGGAAGGAAAAAATTCCTGACCTCATAGTCGAGGATGAAATTATAAATCTAAAAAATTTTATAAAGTACCTGGGAGTTTACTTAGACCTTAGACTCTCGGTTGACATTCACAGAGCATATAAAGAATGCAAGCAAAAAAGCGTTCCAAATGATCGGTATACTGTATTGTCTGATATGCAGAAGAATCTCATTGAGTGTGAAAACAAATTAATTTTATATAACATCATAATCAAAACCTTAATGCTGTATGCTGCTCCGATATGGAGCAGTACTTGCCAATGTAATGTTTTGAAGCTTCAAACAAGTCAAAATAAATGCCTGCGCATGATTGCAAGGACAAATCCCAAAGTTAAAAATTCGACTATACATGAGCAAAATAACATTAGTTATATTCATGACGAAGTTTATCACCTAACAGAACATCTCTATCAAAATCAAATTGAACATCTATGTGTACTCCAGGATGCACACATACAACTCAGACAGGAATTGCCACTTAAGTTAAAACATAAGCTGCCATACCAAATGTTATGAGACGAATAGGTTGTATCTCAACATCCTCTCCACGTTGTAAATATCGCGTTTTATAGTATATATATATACTTTTTATACCTAGATATAAGATTAGTTTCTAAGGCAAGTTTATAAACTAATGGGTTTTTTCAAATCTTAAAAATGTTCTCCCAAAATCACTACAAAATTCTTCTACCTGAAAATTTTATATTAATAATAATCGCAATTTAGAAAACAATTAATAGGATTAAAATCTCTAAAGAGAGACAGGAGCCTCAACAAACATTCCCATTGATGTACATGGACTTTGTAGAGTCCACTGGACACTTTGTAATTTTTCTTGATAATAAAGACACTTTTCAAAACAAAACAAAAAAACATAACGTCAGTAATAAAATGAGCATTAGCGTGTTCGGACATAATTCTCAGTTAGACTTTGCACAGTGTCAAGATGACTTCTACTTGTCAAAACTGTTAAAAAGTTTTTTTACGAGTAGATAGCTTGAAGTGACATCAAATGTACTTATGAAAAAAATCACAGAATCTCTTCGCCGACATGAATGACTGATAAATCTAGCAGATATGAAGTTGCTCCTCTCAAGTTGTCTCATTATATTCCAAAAATGATTCAAAGTGATATCAAGAACAATTATGAAATTGATGATGGTAATAGTTCAGTTATTGCAGAGTTGCGTGAAGTCCTGAAGCAAAAGTGTGCTGCCCCAAAAGAAAATTCAATGCCAGAAAGAATAAAGTGGACATTTCCGAAGGTAAAAAACCAAATATGTACCGAAATGAAACGTAATTAAGATTCACCTGTTAATGTGAAAAGGAATTTAGGCTTTGACACTCTAAACAGAGAAATTTCAAGCAAAAAATTTGAGCACAATGTTAAAGTTATAAAGAAAAATGATGGGCATATGGATCAACATGTAGTGAACGACAAGGAGGAGGATGTTACGGAGAAGAATGAGATAAATAATATAGAGGATGAAGATAAACTAAATGCGGAGAAGATGGATAAAGAGGAGATAGATGAGGAAGGGATGGAAGAAGAGAAGATAAATGAGGAAGAGATAGGCAAAGAGGAGGATGAGAATGATGATGAGGAGGAGGAGGAAAAGGATGATGAGGAGGATGATGAGAAAAAGGCGGAAGAGGACGATGATGATGACAAAGATGAGGAGGAGGATCTATCCTATCTTGAACGTTGTATATTGTTTCATACGGGACCAAACGACCTTGTATGTGAGCTGAAATTTTGTATTAATAATAACCATTCACTACAAAGCCCTGAGTGTCAAGCAATGATTAATAAATTGCGTCAAAAATATATAGTATATTAGTGAATAATTTTGTAGATCTAGGTTAGGATTTTTTTATAGTGAATATGATCTATTAAAACTAGTTTAAGATTGTTGTCGAATAAAAATTTATATACCATAGAATGAATAAAACTATTTGTATTTAATCCTTATTTCCTCTCCTGCTTGAATAAGTCAATAGATTAATTAGTTTATTATTTAAATATTCAAGTCATTAACTATTTTTACCTCAATTAGTTTTAACTTGGATTAATTATTTTTCACTTAATTTAACTAGTTTTATCTTCGTTTAATTATTTTTAACTTAATTTAATTAGTTTTGTCTTGGTTTACTTAGTTTCGTTACGGCAGAAACTTCTCACTGCGCGTGCGCAAATGATCATGCACTGAGCGATAAGACTAGATTTTTGCACCACAGGGTTTGTCAGTTACGCATAATTCTCGAGTTTTTGATACCTAATACGTTGTAAACCCAGTAGGTTACTTTCCACATATGCACTTAACGTCACTTTTTAAAATTGATTCCTTTTTATGAATTAAATCCTTCACAATATCAATACAGTCTGAGTGCGCGAAATTCAAATTGATAAAATGTAGGTTGATCTAAGCTACAGTATTAGACTGTGCAGGCGCAGTGTTCCACGTAGAGGTTAGTGAGGTAGATCACTAATATCATCTTCCACTGCTTGGATTGGACCTCTCAGTTTCGAAAAACGGTAAGTATGAATTGTCCTTCGAACACCATTGATATTCTGTCTAACTCACACGATAGAAAGAGAGAAGTTTTGAAACCTTCGTTTCGAATTCTCATGCATCTCGTTGTCTATCACACATGGTAGAAAGAGAGGTCTGATCGACTTCAGGCATCAGTGTCCCAGTAATTTAAAAATGTTAAATAAAATGTGAAAATTGAAAAAAAAAGAATAAATCAAATTTTAATGTTTAACTATTGTTCTTCATATTTGTTAATTAGTTTTAGTCGTTTCGAATTCTCATGAATCTCGTTGTCTATCTCATATAGTGGAAAGAGAGGTCCGATTGACTTCAGGAATCGGCAGTTTTTCGGTAAGGTACGGACAGACTGAGCATCAATTCAACGACCGATACATGCATTGCCGACTGTTGATAAATTGATATTAGTGCTGGCAGAAAGTACTGACTAATTTCACAGTGGCTCCATCTGTTATTGATAGCTATTCAACCTTAATTGATAAGGTAGGCTTCAGATATAGCGACTGACGCTCGATCTGTTGCTAGAGATGTGCATTACCGACGACCCCTGTTTTACCGACCTATGGTAAAATTATAATATCTAAAGTGACCGACATCCCTACCTTACCGACCGATGGTAAATGTTGAAAAATTACCGGCCTCTCTGTTTTACCGACTGATGGTAAAATGAATCCAATCGATTCAACGATTTACCAACCGATGGTAAAATGACATTGCAAAAACTTACCGACCTCCATGTTTCACCCACTGATGGTAACATGACTCACCACCTTACCGACATATCGCAAAATAATGATATAAAAAATTACCGACCTCTCTGGTTGACCGATTAATGGTAACATGGCTCCCATTCTTACACAGCTAGGGTAAAATGATAATATTAAAAGTTACCGACTTCCCTGTTTTATCAACTGATGGTAACATGGCTCCCTACCTCACCCATCTATAGTAAAATGATAATACAAAAAATACCAACTTACATATTTTACCGAATGATGTTAACATGGCTTCCTACCTTACCGACCTCTGATAAAATGACGATAGACAAAATTACCGACTTACATGTTTTACCGAACGATGGTCACTCAACATGGAACAGAACCTTGTAATGTTAACTTAGCAGGGATCTTCATTACTAACCTTACTGTTTTACCGACTTAGCATGGACCTGAACCTTATATTTGTAACTTAGCATGAATCTCAATCACCGACCTCACTGTTTTAACGACTTAGCATGGGACATAACCTTGAATTTACCGACCTATCTGTTTTACCGACCGATGGTGCAGTGTTATATCAGCAGGAATCTATATTAACAACTTCACTGTTTTAGCGACTGCTGATATCTTAGCATGGAACAGAACCCTCGCTTGGTCGGTGGCACCACCTGTTGGTGTCGGTAAGTTGCGACGGTGGCGCCGCCTGTAAGAAAGTGGCCTGATAGTTATATACAATAATAGATTGTTCAAACCATCATGTTTGTGAACGTG
Organism: Andricus curvator; assembly: GCA_932195095.1. NCBI lineage: Eukaryota > Metazoa > Arthropoda > Insecta > Hymenoptera > Cynipidae > Andricus > Andricus curvator. The sequence goes on along the minus strand of CAKNYM010052704.1, from coordinate 359,317 downwards.
ACTTAATTATTACCTCACTTTAATTGAGAAATAGAAAAAAGTTTATAATTCCAGAAAAACAGCACCTATCTATTATTACTATATGAGAAGATAGTTATAAACAATAGTAATTTGTTTAAAGAATTAATTTTTCCAAACATAATTGATTATTTTTACGCTCGGTCTGAAAAGTTGAAAATAAATTTAAAACTTCTGAAAAATCCGCAAAATTCTAAAACTAATCCGAGAAAACAATCCTGAAAACAATCAATTGGTTTAAACAATTCATATAAATATATAATCATCAGTATAAAGTAGTATTTCATGTGCTGGAAACAAGTTGTATTAATAAAACACTATGGGGCTGACAGAACCTTTCTCTATAAATTTTTGTCAAAAAAGAAAAAACAAACGATAATTTTTTTTGGTGTATTCGAATCAATTTGGGGACGATTCGCATGAAAAATAAAAAAACCAAATTTCCAATGCATTTTTAGACCACCCTAATGGTGATACAGAAAAACAAAAATGATGCAAAATGGTACATCAAACTGTTGGTTTCAGTCCAGAATCGGAGGTTGTCTTCAAATTTTTTTGGTCCCAAATCGGTGGGATCCAAACGTAAACAACCGTTGGCGAGAGAGACGTTGCGGCGAACGTCGCAACCATTCTCTTGCCTGAGACAGCAGTTCTAGGAAGGCGGAAACCGGGGGGACAGATACCGTAAGTTTGGTGTAATTCAGATAAATCAAAATGGAGGGATATCACAATTCGGAAAAATAAAAATTAGGGCAAATGATAATTTGGGAAAATTAAAATTAGGATAAATTGTTGCTCAGTTAAATAAATGTTGCTAAAATTAAAATTAGGTAAAGCAGAATTCGGGTAATATTCTGGTGCCTCGATATACGCTGCGTTAATTTTGAAACTAGTTTTACTCTTCCTGCAAAACCGTTAGAACCTATACCTATCTGAAACTATACAGAACCCTATTAGACTATTGATTCTCAGAATGTTTATAACTCATTCAGAACGATAATATCATTTTCTGAAAGAGTGTGATCCTTCAAAATAGAATTACAAATAAACGTATGTTTTTCGAGAGGAATATCATTAATGATATTGATGGTGGTCCAGGGAGGCAATTTCTGGTTTCGATTTCGTCGTCAAGGCGGTTCTCATGGTTTATTCAGATGACCACACTCAAGAGGGCCATTGCCGGTGGCGTTCTCTAGAGTCACTTGCTCATTCAGTTGATTACATTGGCCCGCAAGTAGTGTTCCCAACGGCAGAGAATACGGCTAGAGAGCCCTACTGGCTTCCCCTAATGCCACCTTAACTAAGGGTCGAGCAACCCAAATGGACATTTGTGGTCTTTTCACCCGCTTGCGGATCTATCGGAATGTGGAAAGTTCACATAGAAGCTTTCTACAAACACTAAAAACTTAAGAAAAATGTCGCGAAGCAGTAGATTTTTCAATTTCATTTATCTTATTACTACAGTTATAAAGAATTGTAAGTATTTGTATCATCAAACTGAGTAAAAACAAGTTATTTCTTTAAAAAATGTCAAAAGTCTAAAAGCGAGAAAAGAACTAGAAATGTTTCATTTAGTTTTATCTGAAATTTTCACAACTGCTGATGGGGCAAATGCACCAAAAAAGTACTGTTTGAATATGACAAAATTACCGACAAAGTTCCATTCAAGTTTTGTTTAATTTTGAGTAGGACTTTTTTAAGAACAACAGTAGATACCGGAAAAGTCCAACTTAACTTATTTTTTATTTTAATGAGGACTTAGGAAAAAAAAACGAAAAAGCCATACTCAATTGTTTTTCAAATTTTTACAAATTCTAAATAATTTGTTGGAAAATATACTAGAAAAGTTACATTTTATTTCATTTTAAAAATTTTTACAAGTACTCATAGTAGTTACACTACTGTCGAAAATTATCTGTAAGATCAGCAAAAGTACTATTAAAATTCACAGCTGACTTTGAAACGTGATTACTCATTCAAAAATAGAGCAAGAAACTTCAAAAAAACCGATAGAAAACTTATTAAATTACGCGTGAATTGACCACAATAGCGATATTTTTTACCTTTCGAAGAGATAATAATAATACGTGAAAAGTTTTAAAAAAAATTCGATAATTTCTCGAATTTTGTACCTTGACTTCAACTTATGGCATGACCTAGGAAAGTTGTAGACAAAACCTCAAATCCATACCACTTACTTTTTAAAGTCTTATGTTCAGTTTCAGCCAATAAAACTGAAAAAATCTTTACGGGTTTACGTTCTGTCAATTTCAGTTTTTTTTCCATAAGGCAAAATCTGAGAAATTTTCGACGACCACCGCTCTTGCGGTTGACAGCGCAGCAGTAACCGCCGACTGAAACTTGAAATTTGAGGCTTGGACGTTTTTAGTCGCATCTAGAGAACCCATTAAGATTTTTGAAGTTTTCTTTTCTGAAATTGAAAATAAGAATTTAAATACTTTTGGTATGAATTTGATATTTTTGCTACAAATTTCCTAGGTCATGCCACAAGTTGAATTCGAGGTACAAAATTCGAGAAATTCTTACATTTCTTTTTAAACTTCTCACATGGTGTTGTTTCTTCAAAAGGCCAAAAATACCTCTGGGCTTAATTGACGCGTATTTGAATAATTTTTCTAACGGTTGTTTAAGACAGTTTCTCGCTCCATATTCGAACTGATTTTTAATAGTACTTTCGCTAATCGTACCGACAATATCCGACGGTAGTGTCTGTCCCAAAAAAGTACAAGTAAAATAGAACGAAAGTACTAAAAAAGTTCAAAATATCTCCCTTTCAGGACCTTTTTAAGACAAAAGTACCAAAAAAGTCCGACTCCACTTTTTTGTTTCATACAGGACTTTTTCTGTACGAGAAAAGTCTCACTTAATTTTTTTTTTAATTTTGACAAGTACTAAATAATTTTTGACATAAAAGTACTAGAAAAGTTCAATTTTCTTTATTTTCTTCATTTTTACAAGTGCTGATGGGATTTATGTCCCAAGAAATTATTGCTCAAATAGGACTCACGTACCAAAAAGGTTCTAAAGATGTTCCGTTTCACCAGGACTTTTGAAAGACACCAGTATCGGAAAAGGCCCCAAGGACTTTTTTCTTGTTCAAAAGAGGGTCCTTTGGAACATAAGTACCAGAAAAGTCCCACTTTATGTTTTGGAACATAAATCCCGTTAGGAGTTGTAAATTAAAAAAATTAATGGGTCTTTTCTGGTACTATTGTCGTGAAAATATGTGCTCAAAACAAAGCAAGGCTTGGGTGGGACTTTTTTGGTACTTTTATCCTAAAAAGGCCCTGGTGAAACGTCACATATTTTAAACTTGTTTTCCACTTTGGTTCTACTCAGCAGCACCTATTGAAACATAAATATCACGAGGACTTGTAAAAATTTACAAACAAATAAAATTGAACTTTTCCAAAAATTTTGTTCCTAAAATTATTTAAGACGTGTACAATTTTAAACAACAACAAGAAAAAATGGGACTTCTTTGGTACTTTTGTACCAAAAATATTCTGGTCAAACGGAAAAAATGTTGAACTTTTTTGACACTTGAGTCCTATTCCAGCAGTACCTTTTTGGAATATAAATATCACGAAGACTTGTAAAAAACTCCTGTTTAAAACAAAAAAAAAGGTTGAGTGGGACTATTCAGGTACTTTTGTCCTAAAAAATTCTTGGTGACACGTGAAATATTTTAAATTTTTTGATACTTTAATTATATTTTAACAGTACTTTTTTGGGACATAAATCCCATCAGCACTTGTAAAAATTTCGAAGAAAATAAAATGGAACATTTATGTATAGTACTTTTTGTCCCTGTTTTGACTTCTAAAAATATGTCAAAAATGTTGGTAGTTAAGTACTAAATTGTATCATACCCAGCACTCTGGTAGACTATTACCCGGGATCCCAATGGAATCTCAATGGGAATTTTCTTTCACTCGGGAATTCATTAGAACTCGTGAAAACTTTTTTAAAATCGCTTCAAGGACTATCCTGATTTAAGTCTTACGTGAAATCAATATTTTGCGATCAATATTTTATACGACAAAAAATTTTAAGTGGTGTAAAGCATTTTGCTACAGCTTTTAAATTCCTTGACATAGAAAATGGTCATCAATGGAAAGAGAGAATTGTTGAGGAACTCCAACAGTATAGCCAACACTATAGTCTTGAAGCGTTCTGCTAACGAGGTCCGCTGGGGTTTGAATCCGCAGTTCATCAGACCTTTCCCCTTGGTCGACATTTTACCCTTAGGCCTGGTTTAATTAAACAATGTTCGTTCCCCTTTCAAAACAACACTCGGGCACTAAGAAGCACACATACAAACCAAGCACAGTACACTTTCCAATTTCAGTTACATACTTCAATATTTTTTTAAAAGAGTAAATGTCCTGAAAAATTGACAAATCTCTCAAAATTAATTCCAAGTAATCACTTTCTTTCTAAAAAACTGAAGAAGAAATATTTTTGATTCTTTAAAACTAAAATGTAGTAACAATTTTTAAAAGCCGGCTCAAAGAGAGTCCAGGATGGCCTGCCGAGTTTCGATATAATCTTGTATCTGAAAAAAAGTTAGAGCGAATTTTCAAGTTTCAAAATTGGAAATGCAATTTTCGAAACAAAATTTTCATCAAGTGTACATTTGTGTGGCGAATTAACAGCTGCAGAATAGAAATCCGCGTGGTGTTAGAATGGGGAAGACTGAAGAGGAGGGTGCGCGTCACGATAATTAGCAACATAGTGCTTCCAATTAACAGGGAGGTTTCGGCACTCGTTACTGCCAGAACTATTGATCGCTTTCTCTGTTTCCTTCAAAATTAAACCTGGAAACACTGCTCCATGCAGGTTTCGACATGACAGTGTAATTAGTCAATAATTGCCTGAATCATAATAGAGTAAAATACTAAACAAATTCCTTTCTTAAACTGGTATTATTATGCAGAACTTTCCAAAAATTTACCAATAATACCAAGTAGATTTATAAAAATATTTTCTTCGATTCTAGCTCATTCTGTTTTGCCATATAGGGCCCTAACTGGCAAAATTAACAGTGTCATATCAGTGAAAACAGTGGAAATTTTCCTATATAATTCACAAAATTTGCATGTTGAAACATGTTTTTATATTTATATCACGTCTAAGGAAAGAAGAAATAGATGACCTCAATAAATCCCGGGCAGGCTTTGCCTATTCTGCGTTACATCACTTAAGATATTTTAGAGAACAACTATAATATCTTATGGAATACAAATTCTATGAAGAGCAGCTACTAACAAATTACCCAATTTCTTTTCTATCAAAAAAATGTTGAAGAAACACTGGGCCAGCTATGCCTAGTTTTAAAGTTAATTTTAAAATAAATTATGATATGATTTATTTTCTGGACTATAATCACCATCGCCGAATATTCCAGAGTATATCGTCCGGGTTAAGAGGTAAAAAAATACAGTCATGTTCAGGACCGAGTGTGGATCTGCCTAGTTTTCTTCCCAACTTCAAGAATAATAATCATATCCAAATATATCTAAGGTCTCTTCTGACTTCAAAAAAGGTTTTCAAATCATGTTTTCATTCGCAACATGGTTTCGACATATCATAAATAATATATCAAAATATAAACATGATGAGGCTCTGTCTAGGTTTCAATATGTCACTGGAATTAATTTATAACACGACCCCTATTTTGTAGAATAAAATAAATTTTTTAAGATAAAATTCATAAGAAAGAAGCATTTCTCCAGAGTGTCACGAAACTGACTTTTATTTAAAACATCCGTCTCGGAAATGATAAATGTTGAATGTTTTTTTAATTATAAATAACAGAATGATTGTAAGTCAAAAGGCCTACATTATTATGTATTTACATAGCAACGCTAATAGTTTTTGCGCATAATATGGTCGTCCAAAATTTTTGTTGTTGAATTTTCATGCATATCGCCCAAGAATTTGTTCGAATCCACACAAAAAATTAATTCATTTTTTTTTTCAAATGGTATTTAGAGGTGGCTCAAGCCACATGAAGTTTAACACGTATTCCCCGTAAGGAAAAAATACGTTTTTGTCAATTTTATTCAGAATCGTCAATATATTGGGTGAATTGACTTAAAATTCAACATTTATTTTCACAATTAGCTATAGAATACAAATAAGATATTACTTTTTGAATATCGCCCCAGTAAATCTTCTAGTAAGTCCCAAAAAAAAAACAGTAAGTGAAAAAATGGGTTTTGCGAGGTTTTGGCGGTAATTATGATTTTTTTGTGCTTTTTTCATTTAATGAAGTTGTTTCTAATACATAAAATACTATTTCATATTGATAACTAGATTTTCACATAAATTGTTTGAATAATTTTTTATTGTTTTTAGCTGTTTTCTCTTAGAATAGACTTAGAAAGTCGCGGTTTTTTCAAAAATGTTCCACTTTTTGTCCAATTTTCGAATACAGTAAGATAATACCTAAGTAATGTACGCAAATATAATTTTTTAAACAATTTATTGTTATTATTAATAATATTCTGTCGGCATAATGCTAGAAAATTGCAGTTTTCCCAAACATTTTCCACTTTTTGTCCAATTTCCAAATAGAGTGAAGTGAATAATTGAGGTCAACATAACTAATTCTGTAAACAATTCATTATTATTGTTAATGATATTCAATTTGAATATGATCCACTATTTGTCTACTTTCCACTTGGAGTGAGTAAATAATTAATTCAACTTAGCAAAAATAATCATTTAATTAAATAATTATTAAATAGCGAAGCAAGTCATGTAAAAAACAAATAATTATTGTTTACAACTATCTCCTTCTTTCTTAATGCTTCATAATTGCTGTCTCTTCTAAAAAAGTGTTAACTCTTTACGCAGTTTTTACTCTGCAACGTAATAAATAATGCAAGTGAACAAACGTAGTTATTTAAACAATTTATTAATGTTTATAACTATCTTCTCTTAGATAAGTGCTAAAAAGTTGCTGTTTTTTCTGAGCTCTCAAGCTTTTCGCATACAATTTTCACTTAGTGAGGTAATGATTGATGCAAGTTAATAAACATGCTTATTTAAACGATTGCTCATTGTTTATAACTATCTATTCTTAGAGAAATGCTAGAAAGTTTCTTTTTTCTAAAATCTTTAGTGTTGCTTTGACTTTTTTAGTTATGATATATACATACATACATATAT
>CAKNYM010052704.1:315557-351281 GCA_932195095.1 Andricus curvator | reverse complement strand
ATGTGAGTTCCGCTACATAAATTTACTTGGAAGGGTAGTTTTTGGGAGAAATTATAAAAGGGGTGAATTTTCAAGTTTTAAATAATAAATGATTTAGAGTTCTGAATCATCTTTACGTTGTTCAAGGTTGTTTTTACACTTTTAGAACATTTTTGGTCACGAGGGGTAGGTATGTATGACTTAGGGGTAGTTTTTTGGAATACGTATTATATGTTTTCTTAGAGAAAAAAAAGCAAAAAAATCTACCCTAATCGTTTATTTCATTATAATAATTTTTAGTCGGTTTTCATAGGTGGCGGCGCTGAGGGGGTGTCGTGCTGGCGCCGCCACCCTTATTTCGGAAGTTTGAAGAACAAAAAATTTTTTTTTTTGAGCATAAAATTTGCAAAAAAAAGCAAAAAAATATGGCGTATTCCATTTTTCATTTTTCCTTGGTGGCGGCGCTGAGCGGACGGACCTCGGAATTGCGCATATTTTAATATCAGCCCCCCTCTCCTTCCCGGAGGAAAACGCGTCTTGCCGATGGTGATATACCATACTAAAATGCATTTCAATAAATTAATTTTCAACCGAAAAGGAACCAAATTTTCAATCAATAAGAATATTCTAGAAAACAGTTGAATTTTTAACAAAAATGTTCATTTTCAATCCAAATAGATTAAATTTTGTGAACAAAAGAAGACGAATTTTTAAGGAAATAAATTAATTTTCAATAACTTAGTTACATTTTCAACAGAATGAATGAATGTTATACACAAAAATACAAATTTTTATGGTATACAACAAAAAATGTACTATGTGTTTAGAATGTGAACCGAGGGGCCGTTCACTGGTGGAATCAGTGATTTTCCTCACTTATAATCGATTCAGAATCAGTCACTCGTCAAAAGATTTTTCAGAAATATGTGGGAATCAGCTTGATTCGGTAGAACCTTAGAGATCGATTCTGAAAGTTTGAAACATGCGTTCATCAGTAACATTCAGAAGAAACACCGGGAATCAGTGAGAATCGCCAAGGATCACTCGGAATCGCTACGATTCCGTGGAGACTCGGGCGAGTCAGCTTGAGTTAGCTTGGGATCAACGCGTCAGGGCCGGTCCACAATGAGAGTCGTAAGCGTCGACGTTCGAACGTATGTGCGTATTTGACGTCATACGCACGTTGTTACGAACGGTCGCCGCGAGAAAACGAAAAATGCGAAACGGCGAAACTGCTCGGATAATTGGCAACAACGTGCGTATGACGTCAAATACGCATATACGTTCGAACGTCGACGCTTACGACTCTCATTGTGGACCGCAGTGTCGAACGCAGGCTACGCATACGAGGAGTCCGTAAAGCTGCATTGCTTCTCAGAATAATTGTTTAATTATCATGTGTTCATTAAAATTTGTTTTTGTTTTAAAGTCTTTCCAAACATTTTCTGTTAAAATTAATTTTTCAAAATAAAAAATAATTTTAAATTTTCCCAGGAATTTAGGATAATTTTTTTATTACCTGGAAATCTTTCAAACTCCTTAACAAGCTTCTAAATTTTATTTTTAAAATCTTGAAAAATCTATATTCTGTTTCAAATAATTGATTAACTATTTTGTACATTAAAATTACACTATTTTACTTTAAAATAGAATGTTTTTTAAATAGAAGAATTCAAATTAACATTGTGACGTTCAAAGTTTAAGTTTAGCTCTGTGAAATTTTAAAGATTCAAGGCTTTCTGTTTCAAAAAATTCAGTTTCAAATTGTTTAGTTATGAATATTCTATTTTTATAATTGTTTATTTTAAATGAACAGTCAAAAAGTATTAAGTCACTGAAAAATTGTTATTTTCTTTAATTAAAAAATTTCAGTTCGAATGGGTTAAAAATGGAATATTTTAGACTGAAACAATATTTGAATATTATTTTTAATTTAATAAAAGTGTTAAAAGTAGTTGATAAATTTTCAATCGGACGTTTATATTTGTTTACCTACTAAGTTAAATGGAAATAGTTAAAATTGATAACGTTAATACCTGTAAATTATTCAATGTTAAAAAATATTAAGAATGTAATCCAATCTCGAATTCTTAAACTACAGTTCCATTTTTGAAATTGTTAATTAGTTTTTATTTACAGAAGTTTTCTGTCAACAAATACTAATTTCAAACGCTGTTCATTCTGTATTGTTTCAGTCTTCAAAACTGCATTTTAAAAATGCTCCATAATATATATCATAAAATGGTTTCATAATTGAAAAAGTCAACAATTGAACTTAACGTTTAAAAAAAAAGTTGAAATCAAACTTATTTTAAATTTCATGATATATCATGTGACATGAAGTTCGTGATATTTCAATTGAATGGTTCAATTTTCCTTTTAAAAATTTGTAAAATTCCCAGTCACAAAATAAATTCACTGTCTTTTCCCCCTTTTTCCTAATCTCCAAAAAATTCCAGGTCATTTCTGGGTTTCCCCGGTTTCCCAGTCCAGCAGGCCACCCTGAGGAATACATGCAATTAAACATGTTATGTAATCGGGTTAAAAATACCCCCCCCCCCCCACATAACAGATCGAAACGAAACACGAAGCCCGTCCTCCCACTTTTAATGCTACGTAATATGTAAACACTCCCCTAGTGTGGTCGAGAAACGAAGGAATCGATGAAGAATCAACGAAGAATCAGCTGGACTCAGGCGGACTCAACAGAAATCAGTCGTACTGATGCAACTCAATGCGCGCAACTGTCAGAATGATCCCTGTGCGATCTTCTGAGTTTGGATTCGATTCTTTTCTTTTCTTACGCTCAGAATCAAACCGGATTATGCTTCATGTGTAGAATCACATGAATCGTGATCTAATTGACGGAATAATTATGATCACGTAGAATCGATTCTAGAGTGGTCGGCCCCTCGATGTGAACTATACAAAAAACTCATCGTAGTTATATTTTCACGTAGAAAATGTATATACTTTAAGAAGAAAATAATTAACATTGCAGTAAATAATTCAGAAGTAAAAAAAATGATGATATCCTCAAAACAAACCCTCGAAAGAAACGAGGGTTAAAAAACGCCGCCAAATAATACGTTCTTAGTCATAAAAATTTCACAAGAGAATGTTGTGAGATCACTAAAATTCGCCAAATGCTATTAGTGAATAAAACATTTTCGTCATTAATAGATTTTAATATCTTAATTATTCGTGTACCACAAGTAAAATATCTTCATAGTAATAATAATATGAATTACAGAATTTGTAATTACCAACATTTCTTGAAAATGCACATTTGGCGGGCCTGTCTTCATATGGGCCATACGCCTGCAGCGTGCTTCTTAGACTTAGACCTTGCTAACAGCGCCATCTAACACGCGAACTATTGGATATCTCAGATTTATTGTAGGAATGTCAATGAAAAAGTGCAAAGAATATCAATTCATTGTAATCAAAAATATTTTACTACGGTTCAAAATCAATTATTTACTGTAAGATTTCTTGTCAATATTGAATTGAAATTACAATTTGTTTCCAATAGTTACAGATTGGTGGCGCTGTGGTAGCTACTCAAAAGACGTATACATCGCAACCCATGCACATACCAATATTGAAATTAAGGCAATGTAATTTAAGTAACCTGTAAGGACAGGTGAAAGATATGAAAGTTATTAATATAAGCATTGACGAATGTTCTTATTACAATCGGAAAATAACGTAAAAGATATTGCACATTCTTCTTCTCAATAAAATAAAAATTAGCGCAAATGATGGGTCATGTATAATCACAAGAAGCAATATCAATAAGAAAGTTACCTATAAAGCTTCACTACATACAAAACATACTGTGTACTGTATTACGGAATTTTATGTCCAATTAATCATTTTCAAATCGTAAAGGGCTAGTATTTATTGCGAAAAAATAAATCATACTAGCCCCAGCGCTAAACTTGATCGAATATTAGTCTTACATAATATTTAATGATAATAGACAGTGCTTACATACAAGTTTCAAAAATTCATTCGGAATCCATTATGAAGACAGGCCCGCCAAATGGGCATTTTCAAGAAATGTTTGTAATTACAAATTCTGTAATTCATATTACTATTACTATTGAAGATATTTTACTTGTGGGACACGAATAGTTAACATATTAAGTTTTATTCACTAATAGTATTTGGCAAATATTAGTTAACTCACAACATACTCTTGTGAAATTTTTGTGACTCCTTATATATTTCCACTATAAGTTTGTATTTACTGCTATTAAGAATGTATTATTTGGCGGCGTTTTTTAACCATCGTTTCTCTCGAGGGGATGTTTTGAGTTTAAAGCATATTTCAAATATCTGTTTTATTTCAGAAAAAATTATTTACAAAAATTAAAGAGATTACATTTTGAGAGGTTACATTTTGATACTGAGTTTTTCTGGTAATTGTGATGAAATTTGAGGTGAGTGGATTGTGGATGTGTGTAGAAGGGTTCGTTTGTGAGGGATTGATTGAGAGATTGACAAGGTGGTGAGGATATTTTTGGGGATCAAGACAGATTTGTGTGGAAGTTGAGTTTAGGTGGGTTCGTGGGTTTGAGGTTTGTGACAGGGTGAGAGGACCAGGTTGGTCGTAGCAGGGCAGGATAGAGAAGGAGAAAGGCAAGGCAGGTAGACGCGACGATAGATAGAGACAGAGAACGATAGAAGGCGGGATCGTTTGAATTGGATTCATGGTTAGCGGAGCGAGTACCAGCCAGGAAAGCAGGGATTTAGACCAGGAAGTTTTCAGTACACCGAAAGGGGAGAACAAAGAAAGAAGGACAAGTGGAAAGTATAGGAAAACGGTAGAAAAGGATAGATTGAGGGCGAAGAGCGTGGGATTGTTTGAGGCATTCATCAAAAGGAAGATATGGGAAGCAGTGAAGACAAGGAAGATATAGGGTCAAGCTTGAAAAATCCAAAAATGTTCAGATCGCCGCCGGAAAAACATAGTTTTGCAGAGAAGGATGAGAAAAATAAGGGGACAGAAAGAGACAGAGCTGAGGCTAAAGATCCGATGGAAAAGGAAAGATTGAAAGAAACGCGCGAAATGATGATAGAAATAATGGAGATGTAGGAAGAAAAGCGGGAGAAAAGGGTAGAGGAAATAAGGAGAGAAATTAGGCAGGAAATGGCCGAACTGAGGGAACAAATGAGGAAATGGGAAGAAGTCAGGGAAAAGATAGAGAAAAAGATGCACACGTTGGAGCAAAGACTAGAAAAGAAGGAAGAGCCTAATAAAAAGTTAGATGAGTTGGAAGGTAGAATAAAAAAATAGAAAGCTCAAACCGTGAGTTTGAAGGTGGGGAGAGTGGGAATAAGAAGAAGGCAAGGCTGAGAAAAATAGAACAAAGAATAGAAAAGAAAGAGAGAGAAGAAAGAAAGAAACAGAAACATAGTGATAAAGGGTATAAGATTAGAGGGGAAGGAGCTGATGGAAGGAGTGGAAGAAGTACTAAGAAGGATTGATGATAAGGTAGAGATAGAGGAAGTGCGAAGTGTAGGAAGGGAAGAGCGAAGAGGGGAGAGAATAGTATTAGTGAAACTAAAGAAATGGGAATATAAAATGGAAGTGATGACAAAGAAGAGGGTGTTATATGGAAGCTCGGAGAGAATAGACGATGATTTGACATGGGTAGCAAGGAAGATGCAGTATAAGTTAAGGAAAATAGCGGAAGAGAAAAGAAAAAAGGGAAGAAGAACATGTGTTACGTATGGGAGAATACAGATAGAAGGTGTATGGTGGAATTTGGACGAGGACAGGAAAGGCATAGTAAAAAATGAGGTGTCGGGAAACTGGGAGAGAAAGAAACGGGAGAGAAAGAGATAAAAAATAGTAGGAAACAAAAGGAGACGAGAGACAAAAGTAGGGAAGATTGGCGGATATGCTACGGGAATATAGCAGGCTTAGAAAGAAAGGATAGGGAGTTCATGACAAATTTGACACAATGGGATGTAGTAGTAATAATGGAGACGTGGCTAGATGAAAAGGGATGGGAAAGAGTAAGGGGAAGATTACCAAGAGGTTACAAATGGCAGGTTCAAAATGCAAAGAGGAAGAATAAAAAAGACAGAGCAATGGGAGGAATGGTGATGGGAGTAAGGAACGAATGTATAACGGAAAAGGATAGAAAAGAGTTGAAAGAACATAAAGAAGGATAATATTAGAAAAGATGAATATGGGAGGAGAGAGGTGGAAGATAGTGGGGGTTTAGGCTTATAACAGGAGTAGATTGTGAAGCGAGAAAAGGGGATAGAAGAGGAAGGGAATGGAATGCAGAGCGAGGAAGAAAATCCAAATACAAGATAGTGAATGGGGAGGGAAAGAAGTTGTTAAAGAGCCTAGGGGAGATGGGATGGTTTATCCTAAATGCAAGTATAAAGGGGGATGAGGAAGGGGACTATACACGTGCAGGAGAAAAGAGGGAAACGTTAATTGATTATGTGGTAGTGGACGACAAGGTAATAGAGAAGGTTAAGAAACTAGAGGTAGGGAGTTATATAGATTCGGATCTCTTTCCCATTATAGTGGCAGTAGAGGGATAAATGAGTAATAACAATAAGGCTAAAAAGAAAGAAAAAGTGAAAAGAGCAGCAACAGGGGATTGGTCAATGGAAGGTTAAGAACAGTTTAAAGAAAAAGTCAGGAATATCAAAATGGGGGAAGGAAATGTAAACGAGGAAATGGAAATAATGATAGGAGAAATAAAAGGAGTATTAGTGTGCACAAGCAAAAAAGAAGTTAGTGAAGGAGGAGATAGAAGTGGATGGGATGAGAATTGTAAACAGAAGAAGAAGGAAGTGAAAAGGGAATTAAGAGAATGGAGAAAAAGCACAAGTAGTGGAGAAGAATATAGGAGAAAAACGAAGGAGTATACTGAGTTGTATGATCAAAAAAAAGGAGAGCAAAATAAAGGGTTTGAAGAAGAAGCGGAGAAGGCTAGGACGGAAGCAGAGGTTTGGAAGGTGGTACATAGAGAGGGAAGAAGAAGGAAAAGAGTAAACCAGGATATTGAGATGGTAGAATGGAAAAATATTTTATGGAATCACTAAGAGGGGTAGAGAGGAAAGTTATAAAAGGAGGAAAATATGGTAGGGAAACAGATGAGGAGAAGGACAGTACAAGAGAGGAAATAGTCAAGGTATTAGGGATGATGAAAGGTAGAAAGGAACCTGGTATAGATGAGATTCCAAATAAAGTATGGAAATATCTGGGGACATAATTAAGGGAATGGGCGTGAATAATGTGCAATAGAGTATGGAGAGGGGAGGGGTGGCCAGAGTTATGGAAAGAAGGAGTAGTGATACCAATAGTGAAGAAAGGCAAAGGGGAGGAGGTTAAAGATTATAGAAGAGTGACACTAATGCTAACACTTTATGAAGTGTATGCGATTGTTTCATCGGAGAGGTTAAAAAAGAAGTTGTGGAGAAAAAGATAGAGCTACCGAATCAGACAGGGTTTAGAAAAGGAATGGGGGTGATGGCGAGATAGTAAAAGTTATGTTGAAAAAGGGGATACGAGAGGGATCAATAAAGAGAGTATCGGAAATTTGTAGGGAGACGAAAAGCAAGGTAAAGGTAGGAGAGCAATTATGAGATAGTTTCTGGTTGGTGAGAGGAGTAAGGCAAGGATGTCCTCTGATCCCACTTTTATTTAATATATTAGTATCAGACTTGCAAGAAGGAGTAAAGAGAAAAGGGTGGGGAGGAGTTAGGATAGGGAACGAAAAGATATATACACTGGCATACGCAGACGATATAGTCTTGATGGCAGAGGAGGAAGAAGGAATGGCGGGCTTAATTACAGGATTAGAGAAATACTTAGATGGAAAAAAGTTGAATTTAAATGTAGAAAAGATAAAGATAATGAGGTTTAGAAAACGAGGGGGAAGAAAGAAAGAAATATAAGAGAAAGGATAAAAAAAAAGCAGCAGGGGTAATGAAACAGATATGGGGAATAGGAAAAAGAAGGTTTAAGAAAAATTGCAGAAGGAGAATCTGGTTATTTGATACGCTGGTATGGCCGGTATTAGGTTATGGAGCAGAGATATAGGGATGGAAAGAAAGGAAAGAGATTGAGAGTTTACAAAAAAGGTATATAAGGTGGACGCTAGGGGTAGACTGGAGGACGCCAGGATATATGGTGAGAGAAAAAGCGCAAAGGGATAATTAAGTATTAGAGCGGGAAAGAGGGCATGGAATTTTGAGAAAATGCTGAGGAAGAGAAAGGGAAGGGAATCAGCGAAAAAGTGGGAGTTCTTTAAGGCTAGAGATATAGAAGACGGGACTGGAGTCAATCATAAAGAAGTGGAAAAAAGGGAGATGGAAAGACAATCAATAGAAAGATTGGGGATGATTGAGGAATGAAAATATAATAAATGGTATAAGATTATAAAAAAGGAAGGAGTACCAAAGTATTTAAAAAAGGGATTGGGAGAGAAAAGATGGACCAGAATAACAAGATTTAGATTGGGAAACGAGGTAAGGGCAGGTATGTATTGGGAAAAGAAAGAGAACAGGAACTGCAGAATCTGTGAATGGGAAGAAAAAATATGGGAGCATGAAGGGGAAGGGTGTAGGAGGGGAATGGAAGATAAAGGAAGCTGGCAAGAGAATGTGGTACAGATTCTAGGAGAGGATGGTTTGGGGTAAGAGTGGATAAAGAAGTTAGAGGGTGCTAGGGGAGCAAATGAGAAAGAACGAAAGAGTGGATGCAAAAAAATGGCAAAATGGAGGTACAAGAGAAGTGAAAGAAAAAGGAAACGGAAATCGCTGAAATTAGAAGCGTAAAGATTTATAAGTAATCGTTATTTAATAGCATAAGTAAATTAAGATGCGTTTGCGCTATCGCTCCCCCCCTCTCTCTTTCTCTCTCTCTCGCTTGCATTCTCGCTGTCGATCACTCGCTCACTCGTTCGCTAACTCGTCCCAAATTGCGCTATCGTCAAAAAATAGAAATGAGGATATAGATATAAGATTTTCCGTGAATAGGTGTAAATAACTGTAAATAGTAAGCATATGATTCTATAAAACATATATAAGGAAGTGTTGTAAGAAAGGGAAGTCATGTAAATCCTTAGGGGACACATTATGAATAAAGAAGAACTAAAAAGCCAAATCAAAGTTAAACATTTCATAGAAAACCGAAACTTTCTAGAACATATTTAAGAAAAGATAGTTATAAACAATAATTTATTGTTTAAACAACTATTTTTGTTAACTTGCATTGATTATTACCTCAATGAGTGAGAAGTGCACAAAAAAATAAAAATTCCAGAAACAATAGCAACTATCTAGCATAACGATAGGAGAAGATATTTATAAACAATTATAATTTTTTAAATGATTATTTTTGTTAAATTTAATTAATTATTAAATCACTCCAAATTCGACGTGGATACAAGGTGGACGCGAGCGAGGTGCCAGTGCGAGTTTTTTGAATTTTTGGTTGGAAAAAGTAAGAGGAGGGGTGAAAAGAAGTTTTGAGAAGGTTAGGAAGGGTGTCTGGGATAAGTGGCCGCGAATGTGAGAAGGTGGAAAGATCGGTGAAAGTGAAAGATCAAAAAGTGGCACGCCGACAGAGTAACGTTAGAGTCGGACCGGAAGGACACCGAAAGAGGAAAGCAGCGCTGGTGCCGTCTGGTGGAGAGTGAAGAAAGGTAAGAAAGAAAGGAATTTTACTTGAGCAGTAGCAACGAACAAAGTGAGATGGGCCATGAAAAGAAGGAGAAGAAGCTGAAGAGGGAAAAGGAGGAAGGGAGAAAATTGGAGTTTACACAAGCGGTGGATATGCTGGAAGTGAGGCAGGACAAATTCATCACGGACTTAAAGTGGGAATGGGAAATTGAAGGAGCACACATGAGAAGTGAACGGGAGATTGACAGGAGAAACTTTGAGGGAACACTGAATAAGATGGTGAAAAATCTTGAACAGCTGAGCGCGAAGATGGAGAGACTGCAGAAAGGAAAGGAAGAGAGAGAAACGAAAGAGATTGGATGCCAGACGGAAGAGGAAGAGAGAACATGGAGGGAGCTGCCGAAAAAACTAACGCCAGAAGAGTGGCAGAGAGAAAAGGAAGAGAGAGCGCAAAAAAGGAGGAACCTCAGAGTGCTTGGAATCAGCAAGGAGGAGAACGAGGTGACGAATATGGTAGGAGTCTTGGCCGCGCATACGAAGGTGGTGGCGAAAGTGGAGAAATCCAAGAAAATGGATGGAGGAATGCTTCTTCAGTTAAAGACATGGGAGAACAAAAAGGGACCTGCTCAATGTCAAATGAAAATTGAAAAGCACAGGCTTGTGGATGGAGGGAGACTTGACGGAAAGGGAAGAGGAGATTCAAGAATAGCTGAGAAGGGAGAAGCGGAGAATGGAACTGGCAGGGAACGAAGTTCAGTTAAGGTTCATGAGAGCGAAGGTGGGGGAGACGATCTGGCACTGGAGTGAGACGGATGGAGAGATGGTGGTATCCGGCACGATAACTCCGGCGAAGAATGATGGCGAGCAGGAAAGGAAGAAGAATATCACGGAGGAGCAGGGTGGGGCGAAAGAATAAGTGCGGGAGTGAAAAGCAGAGTAAAGGTGTATGTTGAGTGAAAAAAGGGGGTTCTGGGATGCCAGGAGAGAGACAGGAGTAAAGAGAATGGAGAGTAAAGGTGTACGTGGGGTAAGAAAATGGGGTGCTGGGGCGACAGGTGTACAGTGAAAGAATTTGTTGGTAAAGTGTTGGTGGAGGATAAAAGGAGTCTAGGGCACTGCGTGAAGGGCACTGTATGAAGAATGTTCTGTGTGGATACGAAATGAGAAGCGGAAAGGTAAAGCAGAGTAGGGTAAGAGTGGTAGTGTAGGGTAAAGAGGTGCTGGGGCACTATGTTAGAGAGAAGGAGAAAGACACACATAGAGACAGTAGGAATTATAAGGAGAAGGGACCGGGCAGAGGGAGTATAATAAACTACATATACTCCAAATTAAAAATAGAAAAATAGTTAAAAATGTCAGAAAAAGCTGCAACTTTCTACCATAAAGAAAAGATAGCTATCAACAATAATAATTTGTTCAAATAAACAATTCAGTTGGGACAGACGTTAAATAACGTTATTAGAACGGCTCAAAAACGTCCTAAGTCAGTCCGAATAACGTTCCTTAAACATACAATGTTCCAGAGACGTTTTAAGGACGTATTTGGAACATGAAACGTTTTCAGAACATTATTTGGTCTGTCATAGGACAGGTTTTCAAATGTTAAAATAACGTCTTGTGAATTGTACGTCCAAGGAACGTTTTTAGAACGTTCCAATTACGTTCTTAAATGTCGTTCCTACTGGGAATTAGTTAAACAAGTAGTTTGAACAATTATGTTTATTGGAATTAATTAACTTTTACCTCAATCCAATTGAAAATTGGACGAAAAATGGAAATTTTTCGAAAAATTCGCGACTTTCTGTCTCTATTCTAAGAGAAAATTGCTAAAAACAATAATAAATTGTATGAACAATTTACGTAAACATCTTATTGGCAGTATAAGGTAATATTTTATGTATCGGAAAAAATTTGCATTGAAAAATGCGCAAAATTAGCGCCAAAAAGTCGCAAAACCCATTTTTTCACTTATGAGTTTCTTTGGGACCCTATAAAACAGACTTACGGGGGTGATATTTTAAAATTAATATTTTATTCGTATTATATGGCTAATTGTAAACAGAAGTGTTCAGTTTAACCTCGATGCAGCTAATATTGACGATTCTGAATAACATTTACAAAAACGCCTTTTTTATAGGAAATACGTGTTAAACTTAATGCGGCTTGAGCCACCCCTAAATTTCATTTAAAAAAAAAGACTTATTTCTGTGTGGATTTGAAACAATTCACGGGCGATATGCATCAAAATTAGAAGAAACTAAATTTTCCAATGCATTTTTGGACCACCCTACTGCATAAAGGTTTCCAACACAGAAAAAAACTAAGTGTTACCTTCACCCGGATTTCCGGGTAAAGATTACCTGAAAAAAATTACCCACTTTCTTAAAATAAACCATTGAAATCTCACTGATTTCCAGTGAAATCTCACTAGTTGAAACAGCCAGAAGAGTGTTACTGACAGTCAGTGAGAATTCACTAGTTCACTCAGTGGAATTCCGGCAGTGGTTTAATCAGTGAGGTTCTCTGTTTTTTCTCAGTACCAATAGTCATCTGGTCGTACGCCTCGTCGTCTGTCAGCTGGTTAGGTATGACACTTATCATTCATCACTATTGTGGTAACAGTTGCAAAATTATCTTTTAAAAACCGCACTTTACTCTCACAACAATAAATGATGGCCGGGGTGCAATATAATGGAATATGATATGTTACGCCTAATTCTGGGAAGGCCAGTTGTTATGTCAACGTGTCACGTCGCTCAAAGTCAAACCCAAGTGGCCAGGGGCCTTCCCACTTTCAAGCGAAAGATATTATATCCCCTGATTATTGCAGCCATGTGCAAAATATTTCTAACACAAACACTAGTACACAATAAGGTTCGTTTTCACCCGAGAAATGCCAATACCTTACCGGCGACGCGCGCGTACCAGACGACTACTGGTTCATGTCTTGCCCGCGTGGAGTGCTATATCACTGGTTCAATCTATCATTAGGCGTCACTGGTATATTTAGTAACGCTGTTTTAGTTGAGTCACTTACTTGTTTACCCAGTCGAGGTCGAAAAATCACTGGTTCACCAGTGATTATTCAAAATACTGATTCAACTAGTGACAATTTCACTGCTTCAGTTTAAGAGAGCAACGTGGGCACTCCTCACCCTGATATCTCGGGTATTCTTCTGTGTTTACTCACATTGTGAGGGTAATTGTCAATGTTTACCTCGAAGGCATGGGTGATTTGACATCGTCTGCTTGCTACCAGCAGCAAGTCACATGTTTACATCCAAACACGGTCTTACATACAGGTATGAGAACTCTAGTGGAGGGGATGTAGTAAAGATGACTCGCGATTTGAAGCTTTGCGTAGTTCAGAAAGTAGCCACTGCACGTGGGGCTCAGTGATCTTAAAGTAGCGCGAAATTTAAATATTAATAAAAGATACGGGGAACGCCATTGAGTTACTAAACCTAGACCCACCTAGATTATACAGTGTGTACACTTCTAGATCACAGAGCTCCATTAGATGGCGAGCAGTGGCGAGTTTAAGAACCACCCATTGTTTGAAATTTCGAGTCAACCCCCACCACCGGAGTTTCTGGACCTGTATAGACGACCGTGCACCCAAAACAGCCTCACTAAAGATAAAACAACTGAGTGATTTCTTTCGTGGTTCAATTAAAAACGTGCGAATTGCAACAATATTTTTCGAAAAATCATTAGAGGCCTAATAATTGTATTTTCAACTCATCTTTGGCTCAATAGATTACGCAATATCTCTATTTTATCGCCCATGTAAATAAATAACATCTACCAAAGGTTAGGCTACCCAAACTTTCATATGTATCTCATAAAGAAGCAATTCCAGATCAGCGAAACTACTGGAGATTGAAGCCATTCCAGAGAGGAATAACATCCTCTTTAATCAGATTTTTTGAGCCCTGGTTTTAGGTTGACAAATAACTAAAAAAAAGTAATTATATAGTCAATAGTAACTATAATATAAAAATAAAATATACACTATGTTCATGCGTTACAGCTAATTCTTTTTTCCCTTTATTATTCGTATTACTTTATTCGATATAAAGATATTTTAATAGGTGTTTCTAATGTTAAAATTGATATTAGTATTTAATAGAAAAGTTAAGTTGTCTTTATTTCTTGATTTTTATTCATTTAACTACAATAGACTAGTTTGGTTTTGTATTACTTTCAGTGTATGATATAAGCACATGTAAGAGTACATGGTCATAACGATGGAAAACATTTGTGTAAGCTTTATTTAAATAATTTGCCCCATCGCGGTATGAATCTCTGCAATTACCTATTACCTCAATAAATTTATTAGCAAATTTTCTTTTTATAAATATCTGTGGAATGATTTTTCTTGAGACCATAAAGAACTTATATTAACAGCGATTGAAAATTTGAGACAATTTAAGAACTTTCTACATCACGTCGAAGTGATGGTTTGTCAAAAACTGTAGCGATTCGCCCCGGATGACGGTATTATGTAACTTCAATGAGAAACAAAAAATAAACTTAATTTTGGAATTTTGCAATCAAATCTGAAGCTATGCGTGTATTGATAATATTAGCTAGAGCTTTCATTTAAAAGATATATCGCAATAAATGTGATAAAAATATGGTAATGAACATGTTATCAGATGACATTTGCTCACATTCAGTCGAATTTATTTTGATTCCAGTTAAAGTAAAAGTAATTTGGATATAGTGTATAGTGCAAAAAATAGGCCTAAGAAAACTCTGTCATATTAAAATTATTCCTCCAAATACAAGCGTATAGTATTCCAGGGACACCATATTGTCAGCTTTTTTATTTTGACCATTATACGTAATAAAGGGCAAAATGACTTTGGGTTGAGTCGAGTTTCGGGTTCGTAACCCGGCACAAAATCTCAACCCGTCCCGAAATTTTCGTTAAAATTGTTTCAAAAACTTCCAGACATTTTGAATAATGAATGGTAAGATATCCTACATTACCTGTGAATTCATGAAAAATTGTTTAAAATTGTAGGCCATTTTTTAGTTGAACTCTGAGGCTGGTGATTGATTTTCAATATCGAGGACTTGCAAAGAATGTTAAGCAAACTAAATACAAGCATGAAGAACATGGGCCTCAAAATTAACGTGAATAAAACAAAAATCATAGTGTTTTAAGGAAAAGGTGAGAACACAATGTGCAACATTGTCCTAAATGATGAGAGATGAGAACAAGTTGATAAGTACATATATCTAGGTAGCCTATTCACTAGCGACGGGAAGATAGATGGGGAGTTAGATAGGCGCATAAACGAGGGTCAGAAGGTTATTGGTAGAGCAGGATCCATTCTCAGAAGTAAAAATATATCATAAAAAGCTAAAATGGCAATACATAATTTTACATTTGTACCAACTGTGCTATACGGTAGCAAGACGAGGACCTGTCAAGAAAAGGATAAGAGTAAAATTAACGCGATTGGTATGAAACATCTGCGTTCAATTTGCGGGAAGACACTGATGGACAAAGTGAGAAACGAAATAATCTTCAAAGAATGTGATGCAAAAGAGACAATAGTTGACACATGGGAAAGAAATCAGTTAAGATGGTTCGGACATGTTGAAAGAATGAAAGATGAACGTCTAACGAAACAAGTATATAAAGGTAAAGTAAATGGCAGTATGCCGCGAGGCAGACCGCGGAAAGAATGGTTAGAATGTGTGAATGAGACCTTAATCCGAAAAGACATAAAAAGCTATAGAAACAGGAGCGGCCGAAGTGGTGGGGCGCCGGCCCCTATACTTGGGGAGCTTGCACGAATGATTCGGGAGATTCGAGTCGTCAACCGCGTTGGATGTTGCGCGTTCGACGTTTGCGCATGTTCGCTAATGGCCGCAGCTGATGAACATCAGGCTCTTCCCGAATGTCACTGTTTCTTGTTTATGTCGATTTTATTGTTCATGTGCAAGATGTCAGTGGAGTAAAGTATAACTAGTTATCTGGTTTTTCTTTGGATAATCATTAACGTGTAAGATTTTTAATTGATTCTAGTTGTCTAACGACCTTAATCATTCGTGCCACGACCCGAATCATTCGTGCAAGCTCCCCAAGTGTTTGGGCGGGCGCCCCACCACTTCGGCCGCTGCTGTTTCGGGTGAGCACCCGAATGGTTGGGGTGATCGCACGCCTCAGTAGTGCAAGCGCGCCAAATCTTCGTGTGAAACAAAAAAAAAAAGAGAAACCACCCGAACTATTGGGGTGTAAACCCGAACTACGCGGGAATTCTTCGCTCAGTGCGCCTGAACCAAAAGACCTGGGATACTAATGGACCCGAGTGGGGAACCTCACATAACAACCTTGTGAAGCTCTTCACTTGCGGTGATCGCTAGAGATATCGATCAGCAACCTGGGTCGCAGCAGTGTTGCGGAACGAACGTGTTATTTAAATAAATAACACGAGAATTCTAGATCAATCTAAATGATCTATACCTCCTTCCCAACACTACTGTTTTCCAACCGAGCGAGTCACGCCTACCCCGAAAGGGAAATGGCTTCATGGTATAATAATAATAATGATAATAATAGTGCATACTCCTACTTATGTTCGCTGATGGATAATTTAGAATTGAGAAACAGTAATGGTTCTACCTATGCTCTAAAAGGGCAGTATCTATAGTTTATATTCTTTAGGGAATCCTATCAACTTATGTTAGTCGTTAAAACAACAGGTACAGTACAACATAGCTCTATAAAAAATTCATTCTCTCGTGAATGATCCATGAGGATAGAAAGACCTGGCCAACTAAATGAGACTGAATATGAATTGCCCAAGAAAGTAAATAAATAAGTGTATGTTGTTCTTTAGTCAACACGACTTAATTATACGCGAAGGCTTTTGCTACGAATGCTCCACACTATTCTGCTTATTTCCGTGCTTATGGACGAACGTGCGCCATTTCTCCAGCAGGGTATGTAAACCTTCCTTATACACCTAGTTCACGCGTATATTACGGTGAACTCAAACATAATATCCTGAAAAGCACTCGTAACTCCATTTCGCGGCTTTCCCGTGCAAGAAAGGTTATATGTACCCCCTTCCACCTACTCTATAATATCCTCCTCCCCCCCCCCAGCCTTGACAGGTGTTTAATAATACTGGAAACTTTCGAGCCGCTGCTTCTACGCATCGCCATGCGCGGAAAAGCGGAAATTTGCTTACTTGTCTCTGAACATATATCTGCACATTGCCATCTTTCAGTGATTGCAAAAGTTAACAACAGCTTAAGGCTCCAAATTGTTAATGTGATATAAGGAAGCGTTCTCATATTAAGTGAAACTCTCAGGGGGGGGGGGGGGGCTGCCCGAGTGTCACAAAGTGTCACACAGGAGGGGGGTCGCAAAGGCTTTGTAACACTTGTAACTTCACTGATCAAACAATGAATTTCAAATCCGTGTCCATACATTAAAGTCCAATATTATCGACACAAAAAAATTTAGTAGTTGCATTTTCAAACCAATAGTTGAACTTTTAAGCTAAGCAGACGAATTTTTAGAAGACAGTTGAACCTTCAACCCGAAAAGTTGAATTTTCGACATGAAAGTTCATTTTCAATTAAAAGTGGTGAATTTTCAACTAAGAAAGATGACTTTTCTACCTTAAAAAATGAATTTTGAATCCAAAAGGACAAATTTTTTTTAAACGAAAAGACGAATTCTCAACGAAATAGATCAGTTTTCAATCAAATAGCTGCATTTTCTTCTAAAAAAGACAAGTTATAAACCGAAAATGGAACAGTTAAAGTTTCAGGTAAAAAAAGATAATTTTCAAGAACTTCAGACACGAATTATGAACCATTTGAATTCAACTGAAAAAATACGAATGTTTAACAAAATAGTTGAATCCTTAACAAGGTAAATGAATGTTCAACAAACAAGACTTATTTTCTACTCATGTAGACGAATTTTTAAGAGAATTATTATTAAGCTTTCGATATGAAAAGTCATTTTTTTATTTAAAAAGTTTAATTTTAAACTGGAAAAGAGGAATTTTCAACAAGAATGTTAATTTTCAATCAAGAAAGACGAAAAACTAATTTTCAACCAGAAACAGCGAATTTACAACCAGTTAAATTCAACTAAAAAAAGACTAATTTGAAACAAAATAGATGAATCTTGTACCAAATAGTTGAATTTTCAACTTATAAAGGAACAATTTTCCACCAAAAAATGGAATAGATATATTGTTAGATAAAAAACTTAATTTTTACCTAAAATGATAAATTAAACAAACAAAAAAATGAATTTTTTACAAAGTACTTCAACTTTATAACAAGCAGTTGGATTTAAACCATAAATGAATTCTCAACGAAACATCTAATTTTTAATATTTCAAAAAATAATTTCTATTTTCAATCAAAAACAGTTGAGTTCAAGCAAAAAAAGAGAAATTTTTAACCCAGAAGATTAATTTTCCACCAAAAAGACAAACTTTCAACAAAGTATATGAACTTAAAACAAAATACATGCATTTCATATTCAAAATATAAATTTTCAACCAAAAATGGAACAGTTACATTTTTAGTGAAGGAAATTAATCACCCACCAAAAAAATGGTTTTTCCACAAAGTAGTTCAACTTTCAACTAAGTAGTTGAATTTTTGATAAAAAAATATGTATTTGTAACAAAAAATTAAATTTTTTTATTAGTTAAATTTTAAGCCAAATAGTATAATTTTTAACTAAATCAAACATGAATTCCGAAACAAAAATATAGTGGTAGACATTTCAAACAAAAAGAAAAAATTTTACCAAGAATATTTGTATTTTCTTATTGGGTTCTATTCATTCTGTTCAAATTTAAGCAAAAAAAAAGAGAATAAAAGAAAATTTCCTAAAAACAGAGGAAAAAATAAAAATACTTTAAAGAAGGGGAAGAAGTTTATGAATGGCCTCTAATCGGTTGACTTAATCTTCCGTCTAAGGTAATCTCTAAATTATATGATTGTTCTTAAATGAAAAAAAATGTCTAAGCAATTTAGTTAAAAGCATTATCATACTAGTGTAAAATAGTTTTAACTCATTATTCATTCAACTCATTATAGTATTTAAAGGTATAAGGCTTCAGTCTCGCGTGATATTTAATGGGGGGGGGGGTCACTGAAATGCCACAAATTGTCACAAGAGGGAGAGGTGAGTCCAAAATCCCTGAAAACAGCATCACGTAATATGTGGACGCTCCCGAAGTGGTTATTGAAAATATTCAACTTTTGTTTTTTATTATTGAAATACGTGCAAGCAAAAGACAATGCGATCCTCTGTTAAACATTTATGCTGAAATCTAGGCAGCACCTAGTCAGTTCCTATTGCAACCAACCTACTTTTATGAAAATATATCAGTATATATCCTAATATCAGTATATATTGTATCTTGTACATACAAATATGTAAGGTAAACTTGATGATGAAACTTTGTTTCCAAGAGTTCTAATGAAAACTAGGTGTAACCCTATCAAGTTCTATTACAAGTCCATCTTGTTTTGATGAAAACGTTCTTACCTTTTTTCTGTACTATTACTGAAGACATGTTAAGTCACTAATTGACAGTAATTTAATTTGAAATCAGGAGAGAAACCACGTACCGCTCGATCAGTTATTATACAAACTAGATTCCAATATCAACATCAATTATTTTCTATTTGATCAGAATTAGTCACAGCTTTACTGGCACGCATGTTCGATCTTCAACGCAAACAGAAACTAGCCTGGAATTTTGAGCACCGGGAATAAGCCAGGAAACAGCCGGGAATTTTTTTAAAAACTGCGAATTTTTCATATTTGTGTTTACTTTTGCAATGAATATCCTCTTTCTCGTTAAAAAAATGTGTTTGGAATTGTACTCAATGTTACCAACTATCTCCGTTAAAATATCGCAGTTCATTTTTTTATTAAAAAATTTTAAGATTCATTTTTTGTGCAAAAATGAATGTTCCTTTTATATTAAAATATTATATTTGAAAATATAAAGCTTGAATTGATGGCTCGTTCACAGAATAAAGTTCCTTCTATATTTAGTAACGGAAACTTCCTTTTTAGATATTTAAAATAGTAATTACTATGTACGTAACCCAAATTTATAGAATCAATTACTAATAATTAGCAGAATAAAGTTATAATTTAGTACTAATTTAATTTTCATTCAATTTCATTCATATTCATTTTAAATTTAGTTTTTTTAGGTACTGTACATTTCACCAAATAGAGCACAGATTGAAGTATGCTCTCCTATCGAAAATCTAAAAATCTGCATTTTAGATACTGGGTCACAAAAATGCGAATATATCCTAAAGTACGTTCGACAAAATGGGTACTTTTTTGTAGAACGTCAAAGTTTATATTCTGAAATAATGTCAGTCGCATCCTTGCGCAGGAGTTTCATTAGGCTTTATTAAATCACAGACTTCACATTCATTGTTCTACTATTTTCCCCTTTTTTTAAACAATTCCTCTTCTTCCCCTGTTCTCAAGTAGTAGTAGTAGTAGTATACGATTAAGCCATTTCCCTTTCAGGGTAGGCGTG
Source organism: Andricus curvator (assembly GCA_932195095.1). NCBI lineage: Eukaryota > Metazoa > Arthropoda > Insecta > Hymenoptera > Cynipidae > Andricus > Andricus curvator. Next base: position 331,068 of record CAKNYM010052704.1, on the reverse strand, counting down.
ACACTACCCGATTCGGGTAGTGTTTCTAGGTGGATAGTTTCTTGTAGTAAATAATTACTACAAGTGTGGGCTCACCACACCCACGATGTGCCAACAGCACGCAGTATTCTCGAATGGTCACCCATCCAAGTACTAACCGCGCCCAACGCTGCTTAACTTCAGTGATATGACGAGAACTGGTAAAAAAAAGAACTCAAGTAAAATCTCCTTATTCCCCTTTTTCTCCTTATTTCGATTGAATGAGAACTGAATTGAAGAAAATTCAACTATTTTTGGCTTGGCTTTTTTTATTTGAAAAGTCTGCTTTTATGTTTTTGGTTTAAAATTCATTGCCTTCGGTCAAAAATGCATCTTTTTCGTTGAATATTCGTATTTTTCTTATAGAAAATTAGTCTTTTTGGATTGAAAATTTATCTTTCGGTAGAAAAGTAATATTTTTTGGCTGAAAGTGAATTCTTTTTAACTGAAAAGTCTACTATCATATTGTTGGTTCAGAATTCTTCTTTTTTCGCTAGAAATTCTACTATTTGGTAGAAAATTTCATTATTTTGTTGAATATTCTACTATTTTATTGAAAAGTCATCTTTTTCCTTTCGAAAATTCAACTGCTTTATTTCAATATTCCTTGTTTTGGATAGAGAATCCGTCCTTTTGGATTGAAAATTTATTTTTTGGTAGAAAAGTAACCTTTTTTGGTTGAAAATTCATTTTTTATGGTTAAAAGTTCATTCTTTTTGATTGAAAAGTCTACTATCATACTTTTGGACCACAATTCTTCTTAAATGGCCAACAATTCTACTATTTGGTTGAAAATTCAAGTACTTTGTTTAAAATTCAACTATTTGCCTAAAAAGTTATGTTTTTTGGATAGAAAATTCGTCCTTCCAGATTAAAAATTCATCTTTTGGTAGAAAATTGACCATTTTTTGTTGGAAATTTATCTTTTTTGGTTGAAAATTCAACTGTCTTCTAAAAGATTTGTCTTTTTGGCTTGAATGTTAAACTTTTTCGTTTAAAATGCAACTATTTTTTGTCGAAGTTTATTCTTTTTTGTTTTAAAATTTGATTATTTAGTTGAAGATTCATCTTTGCGAGTTGCAACTATTTCGTTGAGAATTCAAATTTTATGATCAAAATTAAATTTTTGATTGAATATTTATCTTTCGAGTTTAAAAGTGAAAGCTGTTCTGAAGCATTCGACTTTTTAGCTAGAAAATTCGAAAATTCGTCTTTTGGGGCTAAAAATTCCTCTTTTTTTTTTAATTCTGCTATTTGGTTGGAAATGCAATAAATTATGACCTAAAATGTTAGGAGTATGGCACCTACCTTAAGGTCCTTAAAAAAAATTTCAAAATCACGGTATGCACTCTGATTTGGAAGAATTTTGAGATGTGAAGTCTAAAATCCCTTTTAAAATCATTTACATTGTATATTTTACCTTGCAGTTCTAGAATGTTTAATTCTTCTTAAAATGTATACAATAAAGCAACTAGTATTGAATAATTATTACTATAAACGCTTAAAAGCCCACCAGAAAAAATGTAATTTTTGACTAGGAAAACCCTGGATGAATTCTGAAGGACTTATCACATGAAATTGTTCTTATAAAAAAAATAATTTTGGCTCTCTGATTTTATGCAAAACAGTATATTAATTCTCCATTTCGACTAATATGTTGGATTATAAAAGTTTTACCGAATATACATATTCCACTATTTTCTTCCTTAACCCTTCTTACTCTCACTCTGTAAACTAAGACCCTGCAATGGTTCCGCATAAATAAGGCGAGACACGGTGAGAACTTTTCAAATTATGACGTACCTTGTACACGTCGAGCAGACTAATGCGCAATTCATGAAGACACACGGACGCTTTTGCCAGTTTTAAAAGAAAGATTTTTTTGCTTAAAAAGGCTAAAGAAGCTAAAGAGGCAGAAAAAAGAGCAAGTTTAAAGAAAGTTTTCCAGAAGAGTTGTTGCTTTTTAAATGTGTAGTAGCCTAGTGACGTCACGTTAATTTTAAGTATAATCTCGTCTTATTTTTTAAAGAGTATTTTAGGGGAGCGAGAAATAATCGCATTTTATATGTAAAGCTGAAACCAGAAATCAAAATAACTATCACGGATCAACGAATGAGTTCGCGAAGTTGGCAACAAACACCTATAAAAACTGTTTCCTTGGCGACTGTACTAACACTTTTATGTTTATAAATTGTCTCATAAAGGGGCGTAGCCACGATTTGATAAAGGGAGGGATTTGAAAGACTGAACAGAAAGTATGTTACTACTTACAGGGAAAATTAGGATTATTTAAGTCTTACAATTTATGAATATCATATTTATAATCCTTGCGGAAAAGATTGTTCTAAAATCACGACAATTCTACATTATCACGCACAGTAAACAGTCCTAATATATTTTCATTTATCCATTAATCAAGACCACATGAAAGCCATCCGGTTCTATATAAAAACTCCCTTCGATTTCTGACGGATTAAAGAATAATCTAGGGTTTCAACTTTTCGTAAGTTAGGGTATCGTAACTTCTGAAGCCCCAAAAAATGTAAAATAGAAGCTTTATGAAAAATTCATGCTAAAGATGGTTTTTTTGGAACATTTTCACCATCAATTACTTATATTCGATAAGTGACAAGTTTGCAAGTATTTCATAACTAATTTTAATTTGTGCAAACAATTATTATTTTTTTAACTATTTTTTTTCTCCTGTAAACCGAAAAATGTCTTATTTTTCGGGATAAATGATACATTTGATGAATTTCAAGAATATTATTACTTTTTTAAGGTATTTAATTGCATGAAATTTATTAAAAAATCAATATTATTTTTGAAATTCGTTAACTGTATCGGGTTAACCCGAATCCGCCCACAGGGTCATATATGGTACGGCGAGCAGTGGTTTATGAAAAACGACTTATCCTGGTCTTTCACATTTAAATCTCGCGCAAAACCGTTGTATACTGTTCAGGGAGGTTACCCGAATAATTTTAGGCTACTGTTTAGTGCAGGTTGGCAACCTTGAGCTGCGGAGGGTATTCCCCGTTTCAGCTTTTGTTTGTGGATGCCACCATGGACGTACAATTCACGTAAGTACATTTTTTCCTAATGTTCGCAATGTCTAAAAAGTTAAGTGTTTATCGTGTTGTGTGCAGGAGAGTTTGGAGGAATACTTAGAACAGCTTTTTTCCCTGTCAGTGCTCGTATACGTGAGATATCATGAGAATTTTTTTGATGTACCATATATGGTACGCTGGGCGGGAGATATGTCTTTTCGCAAACACAAAAAAACGATACACTTCTTCAAATTTCAAAATTAAATTTTTTTTTTACATTCTCATTCTAATGAGAAGGTATTGGTTTTATGTAAAATTTGACATAGTCGGTTTTCATCAAATATCCACGTTTTGAGACCCCCTGAGCTAGAAAAAACGATTTTTACCAAGGTGTCTGTCTGTCTGTAGCCTGTAGTCTGTCTGTCTGTCTGTAGCCACGATAGCTTTCGAAAAAATGATTAGATTTGATTGAGCTTTGGCACACTTTTTGATGGCCTAAAAAGAGAGAACGAGTTCGTTAACCAGCTATTTTGGATGAAAATTCAAAAAGTGAGCACATTTTGAAAAGTTTTGAGACAACTTTTTTTGAAAATTTGAAAATTCTATGTACGGTTATTAGTAGTACGCAAAATGACGAACAAAATATTCTAATGACTTTTCGTGATAAAAAAAAAATTACTGGAGTTATAGCATTTTCAAAATTCCAAAAAACAAACGAAAATGAACATTTTAAGCCGAAAAACGCACGATATGAAAAAAAGTCAAGAGGAGAAAAACATTGCTTCTTGAACACCCTATAATATTTTTATAACTTTTTGAATTTTTTGAAAAATAAAAAATTCAAATTTTGATCGCACAAAAAAATAATGAAAAATCAAAAATTCCATTTTGCTGTCAAACTATGCAAGATACGAGAAAAGGTCATCTTACCAAAATTGTGCACCTAAAAAAGATCTACAAATTTCTTATTAATCACTTTTCGATATGACGCGTAGCTTTTGTTTTATTTGTAAAAAACAGCATTGAAAATAGAAAAATCAAATTTTTAGACGAATAACACCAGCTACGAAAAAAATGATTAGAACACAATTTGTTCCTCCAAGGAAGAGGTACAAATTTGTTGTAAATCATGTTTCAATAGGATGCGCAGTTTTTGTTTTATTCGTGAAAATAACATTGACAGTAAAAAAAATCAAATTTTTGAAAACAATGCAAGGTACGAAAACAGATAAATGTACAAAAATTGTGCATTCAAAAAAGACTTACAAACCTGTAATCAATTTTTGTTGTAAGAATATATTCAAAATGAAAAAAATTAACTTTTTTGATAAACGGCACAAGCTAAAATAAAATGTTAACTAATAAAATTTTTCGCCTAAATTATATCATTACTTTTCATTTGAAATCAAATACAAATTTAGTAATTTTTATATGAAGAACATATAAAACGGAGCACAAAGTGCGCGATCAGGTTATTTCGGAGCGCGAAGCGCGACGACCAAATCGTACGCCGTAAGTGCGCTCAAACTTTTTTGTTTCTATGATACGGTGCACAGAACCGAGCGTGAAACGCAAGGTTCAAATGATTTTCATATCAAATATCGAGCGCGAAGCGCGAGTGTCTGGATGAGAATGTGTTCCTTAAGGTCGATAGAACCTTGAGTAAATAAAGTTCCTTTTCAGTCTAAAATAAAAACAAATTTAACAATCACTTAATATGTAGAGGTTTTGATAATTTTATAATATTTCCAAACAAACTTTTTCTTTTCATCCAAGTCGAACATAATAAGCGAGGTGAATACATAATCGAGCGCGAAGCGCGAGATATATATTTGAACGAGCGCGAGATCCAACAGTCGCGCGCCCTAGGCGCAGATTTTTTTTATTTAAATTGTCAATAAACATACTTCAAAGTAAGTAGATTTAAACCTGTATAGCAAGAATTTTATTTAAATATTTTTTACCCTCAAGTACCTTTGCAATTTCAAAAAATCGAAAAATGTCGACTTTTTCGCTATTTTTTTTATATATGAAGCGAGGTATGGGAAATGCGCAGCCCCACTTGTGACAATGTTGGATGACATGCGTGACGATTTCAAGCAACTACCATTTGACCTTTACAAAAGTATCTATGGAGGTACTGGGACAACCAGGGATAATAGGTTGCCAAAAAACTGTGAGCTAATCGCCAAGAAGGACCTAGACAAGCAGGGAAGAGGCTCCTATGACTACAAGAGGGGCACGGTGACAGGTATCCTGGTTGCTCGATGGACGGACAATTCCGTCGTTACGATGGCGTCAAACTGGCATGGAATCAATCCTTCATCCCAGGTTGCACGCTACTCTCAAAAGGAAAAGAAGAAAATACAAGTCAAACGCCCAAAGCTCGTAGGGGAATATAATAAATACATGGGTGGTACTGATAAAATGGATCAGAATATTTCACTCTACCGTATAGGCTTCAGAGGAAAAAAGTGGTAGTCTAGTCTTTTCACATGGCTATTGGATGCAATGGTGCATAATGCCTGGATCTTGGAGAGAAATTCTGGGGAAAGTCATTTCTCAGTTAGAGTTCAGAAGAACTATTGTTCAGACTTACTTAACAAAGTACAAGGTGCTTCCCAAATTTGACAGCAGGCCATCTCAGTTCCGTCCAGAGTCTAGGCTGGAGATCCGTTTTGACCAGATTGGTCACTTTCCCATCTTTATCGCTAATGACAAGCGGCGACGCTGTCAAGGATATGTCTGCAGGACAAAAGCCAGGACCGAGTGCATAAAGTGTAATGTTGGACTATGCCTTTAATGCTTCATGGACTACCTCATCAAGAAACTATAGTTCACTGACCTAACATAAATTAAAGTGTATTCCTTTTATTATGTTATATTCTAATTTTTTAAGTAGTAATTTTTAATTAAATTGTTAGAACATTCGTTCAAACGCACTAAGCCGGTACCTTTTATAAACTATTTGATCAACATTAAATAAATGTAATGACTCACCTGCTGGTTTTCTATTCATAATCCTCATTAGTAACCTTTATAATGGCACAATCACACATAATTACGATGAAAAAAACTATATGTTACGGGTTATGCAATGAAGAACATACAGAAAAATCTTCGCGCTTAAAAAAAAAATGTTGGGCGGATTCGGATTAACCTGAAAAATAACAACTTTTCTCGATTAACAGGCGAACATTTTTTTTTTAACAAATAATATTTGTTTCAACAATTGAAAATTGGTTTCAAAATACTTGAAAACTTGTAACTTATCGAATGTAAATACGAGTTGGTGAAAGGGTGTGGGGGGGGGGGTGAAATAAAAAGTTATTAGGTGAAAATCATTTCTCAATCATCCCTTAATAGGTGACTAAACTTTAATTTACAAAAAGTTAATAACAAGTACTGATTTTTTCCATTTTTTCAACAACCGAACTTTTCTCATTTAAAACTCCATATTAATTTCAAAAGCCCGGTGGCACGGGTTAATGTTAACTAATTTGAAACAAAAAAGAATTTCTTTTTCCGGAAGAGCAACCAATTGGGGGGCATCAATCACCAAAAATCGAAAGTCAAATTTTTTGACCAACCTATTGCATCGTATTAGAAGTTCAATTTCTAAATGTTAATTACATTGTCATCAGAGGGAGAAGCTATTAGTCTGTATGTCGTCGTTGTCCTCGTTATCGTCTGTATGCCGGATAACTTTTGAAATACTAATCGGATTAAGCTGTAATTTCGCACACATTTTTAGGGGCCAAAAAGAAAGATCGAGTTTGATAGCCAGCATTTTTTAACCAACGGTCCTGGTTTAAACCACAAAAAAAATCATGAGAAATCAAAAATTCTATTTTGCAACCAAAACATGCAAGATACGGAAACGATGAAACAACAAAATAATTTTTTAATAGGACGCGTAGTTTTTGTTTAAGTCGAAAAAAATAACATTGAAAATAAGAAAATAAAATTTTCGGAAAACCGACACAAGGTACAATGAAATTTTCAATTACAAAACTGTTCGCCTGATTCAGATCTGAAAATTTGCTTTCGAACTTGTTTTATAAAACGCGGACTTATTTTTTAATAATAAAAAAAGACGATGAGAATACATCTGTTTGAATATGAACGCACATTATGAATTGTAATAATATACATTTCGACGCCTCCATTCAATATGAGTCTATGTGCTGACAGCTCCCTGTATGAGACTATTCCCTATGCTTATACACAGCGCATGGTCTCATACACGTCGCTGTCAGCAGATAGACTCATATTGAATGGAGGCGTCGATTTATTGAAATTTTACAATTTCAAAGGAGCTGCGAATAGAGATTAATGCCAAATAAAGAACAAATATTAAAGTTATCATGAAAAACAAAATTTGTACATTATTTTGCAATATCTGAATGAGCAGTTTGTGACCGAGTTACAGAAATTAATATAACATACATTTAATATATTGGAGTTGATCATAATATAGAGAAGTTCGCGTTTTGCACAAATTTTATTCGAGTGAGAAGCACGAGACTGTGATGAGAATGTGTTTGTTAACGCTGAAGGGGCTTTAATAAAAGAGAATTCACAATCACTAATTTACAATTGTCGATGATTTTACATTTAATTGTCGAAGGTATCTCCGTAAACGTGGGGAAGTACGATCAAGAGCGTAGCGCGAAGGAAATACATTATCGAGTGCGAAGTGCGAGATAAATATATTATCGAGCGCGAGATCCAACGGACGCACGCCGTAGCGTAGGCGTGCTCAAATTTGCAAGACAAGCAAACTAATAATTATAATAATAATATATGTATAATATATAATGTTATATTATATATTATATATTATATATTATATATTATATATTATAATTAATCAATTCAATTATAAGTAATAAATTTGTATTATTACGCTTCACATTTTGTATTGGAGCGAGGACCTCGTTACCTTCGACAGTGGACGGAAAAGCAGCTTGAAAAGGTATATTAGATGTAAGGTGAACTGAGATAGTTTACAAAAATTAAGTAAATATGAGTCTTCAATCACCAAGGGGGCGGGGGGGGGGAGTCAAACCCCCATGGCTACGCCACTGGTATCATGTCACTCTTCCACCCAGTGCTCTCAGCGATGGCCCGACGCAACACTGCGCATGCGTTAAGCATAATTTTGTCATTGGTGCAGAATAGAGATTAAAGGAATAGCTCATTATTCTCCTTCCTCTACCAATGAAAAGCTATTCTTCACACATGCACTGTAATGCTCTGGGCCCTCGTTTAGAACACTGCTTTCACCCCCTACGCCCCATTATCGTCACCCCTTCACGACTCCTTTTCACCACTCAACCTACCCCATCACTATCCTGATCCTCTATATCCTTCTACCATAATATCCGTACACCTCCTACTTCCCCGCACTCTCTTCACCACATGATCTCTTTTATCACTCACACCCCCAGTCCCTTGCTTATATACAACTCATCCCTTCTAGACCTCCTCCATCTCTCCCGCTCCTCCTCTCTACACTGCTCCTCTACCCATTACCTGCATCTTGCATAGAATTAATCTCCTAAGCCCACTCTTCCCCTCACCCTAGATATCCCACTTCCATACTCTTTCCTACTTGCTCAAACCCTTTTGCAACCCCTCTTTTCTACTCAACCTCGTCTGTCACTGTATCCTTACACCATCCCCCTCATTTCCATCGATCCCTCTAAAACCCTATTCAATCCCACTCCAGCGTCCTCTCTCTACCTTTCTAGCACCATCCATCCCTCGGTGTAATTAACTCACTTTCATTACCTCTTCTTATGACATATTTCTTAGGACCCCTCTTATCTCATTTTGTTCAACGCTGACATCTTACTGCGCTATCATCGCCCCCTCTCACCCCTCTCTTCATCTTTGTACTCATACGATGTACTTCATCCTCAACCTCACCTCGTCATTCCCCACTACTAACATGTTCGCTTTTAACCCAACCCCCTTTTTTTGCCTTTTACCTTCCTTATTTCCCATTGTCGTCCTTAGTATCCTCTTCACCTCGCTTTAATCGCACCACTCCCACTTCCCTTTCTTCATCTCCTATACCCTTCTTCAACGAACTACCTTCTCTTTACATACCACCATCGCCTCCTGTTCTTTTATAAACACATCCCTATTCCTTTTACTAATTCTCTTCTTATCATTCCACCTCACTACAATTCTTCGTGCATTTCTTTTTCTTCCCTCCTTATCCTCGCATTATCTCCTTGAGCCATTCTACTAACATTCCACGCCCCCTTCCTCTCTATCGCTACCCCTATTCTATCAACCTCACCACAACAATTGTAAGCAAATAGGACATTTGCTTGAAATGCTGAAAAGAAAAGATGGATAATAGATACCGATCATAAACCCAAACGTATAATGCAAGATTCTAGAATATCAAAGATTTAAATATAATTATTGCCAAAGGATTTCGGAGAATTTCCAAGATTTATAAATATTTCAAAGAATTTTTTAAAGATTTTATAATATTTTTGAGGATTTCAGTAATTCTGAGGGATTTTAAAGACGTTCAATTAGGAATTTTAATAAACCCTAGATTTCAAAAGATTTCATAGGGCTTGAAATATTTCAAGATATTTGAAGGAATATCATCAAATTTCTTATAATTTCACAGGATTTCAGCGGATTTGATATTTCAGTCGATTTCAAGGAATTTATTTACAAGAATTGTGGGATTTTAAAGGATTTCAAATATGAAAAGATTTTCAAAACTTTTGAATATATTTCAAGAACTTTGAAGGTTTTTTAAGGAATTTGAAGGGTATTTTAAAAGATTTCCGAGAATTTCCAAACGCCTAAAAAATTTCAAGATATTTCTAAAGATTTCAAAGGATTTGAAACATTTTTGGGGTATTTCCGAAGATTTCAACGAATTTTCAAGAGATTAAAAAAATTTGAAGGAATTTCCAAGAAGTCTAAAGATTTTACGTAATTACAAAAATTGTATGCGGTTTTAAAGAATTTCCTAGAATTTCAGAAGATTTAAAAGGATTTTGTAGGAACTATAAGGTTGTAGGGTATTTAAAAAGATTCCAAGGTATTTTTGAAGGATTTCAACGGATTCAATAGGATTCCCAGTGGGCACAAACGTTCAAGAACAGCATTAGAACGGCCAAAAACGTCCCAATTCAGTCCAAATAACGTTCCTTGAACATAAACACACTGGGGTGTAAAACACCCTATGACCATTTTTCCTTACTTTAATAATTATTTACTTAATACTTAATTTTAATTTTCGGCTATATAACCTACATAATCCTTCAAAGTAAGCTCTTAGGATGATCTGATAAAATTTTCAAGCATAAATATTCAATAGATTATTTTTTTAAACAATTTTTGTCGCTATGGTGTAGATCACCCCAGAAGTGTGTCTTTTGACTTATACGTTCAAGAAACGTTTTTAGGACGTTCCAACTACGTTCTTAAATTTCGAGCTGACTGGGTTTCCAAAGATTTCCATGATTTTAAGGGCGTTTGAAAGCACTCCAAGTACTTCAATACATTTTCTAAGATTTCAGAAAATATCATACGATTTCATAGAATTTTACGGATTTTTCAAGGGATTTTATTGTATATCAACAGATTGTAAAGATTTGAAGTAATTTTATAATAATTTAAGGGGTATCAAAAGGAATTTCATAAGATTGAGGGAATTTCAATAGGATTTCCAAGAATTAAACGGTTTTTATTTATTTATTTTAAAAATTTTAAGGACTACGTTTTTGTTATTTATATCAAAAGAATATTAAATTCTTGATGACGATAGTATCGCCACAAATCCTTCCGAATGCTTGTTTTTCTTTAGTGAAATTTAAAAACTGACAACCTCAAAAACTAACTAAGTTCAAATTTAATGCCCGAAAAAATTTAATAATTCTAAAAAAGCATAACAACTGTTAATTTGAAATAAGTTTTATCTGTTTAAAAAAACCTAGCATGACAAAGTAAACGTTAAAAATTATTAACGTTCCTGATTGAGCATTTAAAAATTAAGAAGCTTCGATACAAATATTTGCGAATATTTTAAACTTGCAAAGTTAAATTATTCTTAAAACGTTGAAAATTATATGATTTCTAATTGGAAGCTTTGAAAACAATGAATCCATTTTGAGAATGTACAGTGCTTCACGAGAAATCAATATCGAATTTCACTAACAGCTGTATTTTCCTAAACAGCTAATGCCTAACCAACCTGGTACTTTGTTGACGGCCAAAGTTGGTCCCCGTTTCCGCCAATGATTATACATTGTAGTATGAGACATTGCTCGAATAAGATCTCAACATTCCCAACTTTAGCGGTAATTCTGGCCATTAATGCATACCGCCATTAACGGGGTATACAACCGCACTTACAAGAGGAAATCGAGGTTACTAAACTCTCATGGTTCACAAAATGTTGTGCATGAAAAGTCGCGAAAACCTGTCTCTGGGCCTGATTCACGATAATTTCGAACAGCAAGGCATGTACTATGTTATACATTTACATGTAATATGAAGATGTTGAGAAACGTACACCATCCCTTTAAATCTTGCTCAGCTTACCCTAAAGTTCAAACTCACCAGCCTCGATACGCTTGTAACTTGCAGAGAGAAACTTTGTACCGTAAATTACTTGACAAAGTTCCACTAAGATCGAAAACTGGGACAAGATAAGTTGCTTAAAAAATAAAATCGATAAACCACAAATTAGTAATTCGGACTTCAGTCAGGTTCCAATCTCTATGCGACATATAATAAATGAAAGCAAAGCGCATGAATATTTTCCAAATTCTTTTTCCCTAATGTTTATTTTACCGAAATTAATTCGAATGAATAACAATTTTTTCTAGCTTTTATTTTTTCGAATTACCCCTCACGACAATTGGTACATTAATGGAATTAAATGTGATGTATTGGAATATCCTATTTCGGTGAGGATACTATTGGACCGAATTTGTATTTGTTTTAATAACTATTGGACCTAATTTTAATTTTTTTTAATTACTATTTAGTATAATTTATATTTCTCTGCATTATCATTTGCCATAATTTTATTTTTTCCGAATTCCTATCAGGCATGTCGACAAAATAGAACTGAATAAGAAGTGGATGTGTTTTTTGATATAATGTTAATAAAAAATATAGATTTTTTCAGTTTACTCACTAGATACATTAAGCCATATATTTTAATTTTTTTCGTTGAAAGTTCAGTTCTGCGTCAACTCTATAAAACTTTTTTGTCAATTTGTAAATCTTTTTCTCTTCTATGAGAAACATTGATGAAAATTTCTAAAACTACTGGACAAATTTTGTTTCCTATTTTGAAAATGATTCAAATTTTTTAATTTTGTTCGGAAATATCCGGTTAACCAACTGAATCTTTACTCTGAAATCTTAAAAAAGTGAATCAAAGGCTGACTCGATTTGACAAAGCCTTCAAAAGTTTCCGTGGCTACAACATTCAGGTACCCACACAGCCATTCATACAGACGGACGGTCACCAAAAAAATTTTACAATTTTTTAACATTGTGAGTACCGGAACGTAATAATCCCTTAAAAACTACAGACCGAAAATGCGGACAAAAAACAATTTTTTGCTTCTAGGAAGACCTACAGAATTGTTTTTCACTTTATTCTGATAGTACACAAAGGGGTTCTTTTAAAAATCGAAAATACCATTGAAAAATTGAAAATAAAAATTTTCAGACAACCAACGTGAGTTATGAAAAACATTCTAGAAAAGAAATAAGTGCTTTTAAACAGACCTACAAAGCGACTGAAAAATATTTTTTAATATAACTTACCTTCCTTATTTTGAACATCAAAAATGCTATTGACAAACCAAACATTCAAATTTTTGTTACCGTGCTGCTGTGGTCCAAACAGTGACGCATACAAGTACGTCGCTACTTACGCTAATTCGCAACGCACTTGAGTAAGTGCTGCCACGGACCGTAGCAGAACGGCGGGTTGCACGCGATTGGTTGGCGTTATGTGTTCGTACGCGGACGGCACGGCTACTGTCCAAATCAAGAAAGCGATAATTACATTTGGTATTTTTCACTTGGTTCGCAATTACGTTTCCTTTAAACATATTTGGAACAAATGCGAATCAAGGGACCAAATCCCAAATATAGTTACCGCTTTGTTATTTTGCACGTCAGTTATTAGATTTTTTGATATGCACTACTAGTTTATTTGGTTTATACCTCTCAAGTTTGAGCGCGCCTATTACGCGCGGCTGTAGGATTTCGCGCTCGATAATAGGTTACCTCGCGCCTCGCGCTTGGTTACTGATTCTTTGCACTTGGAATGCTTGAATTAAACTTGATTAAAATTATAATTATAGCCGTTGCGCAGTGCGGAAAAAATTACTTTTTGGGTTCAAAATGACGTTTATAAAGAAACAAATATGACGAAAAAAATGGCAATTTTTTCTATTTGGCGTTCCCGATGCTCGTCAATATTAGGAAAATTATTTTAATTGCCTACGTTGCATAGATTTACGCCATATAAAGATATTTCATCCTGATACAATGAACACACACATTTTTTATAAGCCAATTATTTGTTGAAAGTGTGTTTTCTATAATTTTCAATAATTTTTCGTTTTTTTAAGTTACATTACAAAAAATTTGAATGCAAACAATATTTTAATGGAAAAAGTTTCTGTTAATATTATTCTTGTTAATAATATAAAAAAATTTGATAAACAAATGCATTATTCAGGCATATGTCTATAGAAACCTTATGATAATTTCAATAAAATTCATAATTTGTTGATAAATTTTATGATTTTATTAAAGAAACGGTCTCGCCAGGTTTCCATAAAAAAACTGCTCCCAACCCAAATGAGATTCCATATCAATAATTCGAAGGCACTTGGCTTAAGATTGTTTTTTGCCAATCTTCAGCCGGCTAGCCGCCATATTGGTTGAGTATAATCATTGATTATGCGAATTTCGTTTCGCGCAATCTTTAGCTTAACTAATCATCGGAAAAATCTGAAAAAATTCACAGTATTTTTTGACCTAATCCTTGAAAAAATCCTTATTTTTTCAGATTTTTAAATGTGGACGATACTTAAAAAAACGATAATTGTAAAATTCCATCGCTTGAATGGTTTCGCCAGATCATTAACACGTCTACAAGAATGCACTGTTCAATGTAATATTTAACTACATAATCTATTGGTAATTACACCGGCCGGAATATATGGCTTACTTCGAAAAAGGTTTTTTTTTTGTTATTGAAAATTGAGTTTTTTTGCGCCTGTAAAATGCAACTTGCTAGTTAAGTGTGTATGCCGGGTTGCAGTCATCATGTCTGATCTCAATTTTCACAAAAATCTGCGAGTGCCCTGTTTTCGTGGCTTAGAAGAATATATATTATTATTATTATTATTATTATTATTATTATTATTATTATACCATTAAGCCATTTCCCTTTCGGGGTAGGCGTGACTTGCTCGGTTGGCGAAAAGTAGTGTGCATATGGGTATATAGGTATAAGGTAGGTAGGAATATAGGTATGAGGTGAATAGGTATATAAGTGTTAGGTATATATATTTTAGATTGATCTGGAATTCTCGTGTTATTTATTTAAATGACACGTTTACTCCGCAACACAGCTCCGACCCAGGTTGCTGATCAATCTCTCTAGCGATCACCCCAAGTGAAGAGCCTCACAAAATTGTTATGTATGGTTTCCCACTTGCGCCCATTAGGATCCAAATTCTTTGTTTCAGACGTCATTCATTCTACTGTCACTCTGTTTACAAACTATTTGTCGCCACACTTTTCTGTCCTGGCATACTACTCTAGCTTCCTTCACGTCCATGCATTTTTTCATGCAAGCTCTTGTGTTTCTATGGCTTCTTATGTCTCTACGGATTAATGTCTCATTTACAGATTCTAACCATTCTTTCGGCGGTCTACCTCTGGGCATTCTGCCATTTACTTTACCTTTATACACTTGTTTGGTCAGTCGTTCATCTTTCATTCTTTCAAGATGTCCGAACCATCTTAACTGATTTCTTTCCCATGTGTCAACTATTGCCTCTTTTGCACCACATTCTTTGAGGATTGTCTCGTTTCGGACTTTGTCCATTAGTGTTTTCCCGCATATTATGCGCAGAGGTTTCATGCCGATCGCGTTAATTTTACTCCTGTCCTTTTCTTGACATGTCCATGTCTCGCTACCGTATAGTACAGTCGGTACGAATATAGAATTGTGTATGGCCATTTTAGCTTTTTTTGATATCTTTATTTGTTAGGATGGACCCTGCTCTACCGATAACCTGTTTACCCTTATTTATGCGCCTATCTAACTCCCCATCTATTTTTCCGTTGCTAGTGAATAGACTACCTAGGTATACGTACTTGTCAACTTGTTCTAATCTCTCATCATTTAGGACAAT
>CAKNYM010052704.1:293846-310557 GCA_932195095.1 Andricus curvator | reverse complement strand
CCTGGACAAAACCAAAAGGGAAACAATCCTGAAAATACGAATAATCAGCAGACCCGCCCGTATCCCACCCAAGGATCCAAAATTATTTGCAATTTTTGTAATTACCCTGGTCACATCGCTAAGGATTGTTATAAAAAGAGTAGATATTTACAAAATCGAAACGGACAACAAAGCCCTCAAAATTATACGCAGAACCAGGAAAACTCCAACGCTATTCCCCCAATGGGTGCTGGGAGGAAGGTGCCAACCCATTAAATAAAGCACCTATAGAAATTACAAGTGAAGAAAATGATATCAAAATTCATATCAGTAGGAATAATATAATTCCTTCGATCATGGTATCTGCCGTTGGTCTAAAAAGCCCGGCACGTATGATGATCGACACTGGTGCTGGTCGAAATTTAATTAAAAGAAGTGCGATTGACCTCGAAATAAAAATAAATAAAAATGAAGTGTTGAGACTAACAGGCATTAATGATCTACCTGTCTATACTCTAGGTCAAATTAAGGTTGTAATACTTGGATTTTTAACTACACTAAATATAATCCCTGATGATGTACCAGTAGATGAAGATGGAGTCTTGGGCTCTGAATTTTTTCTCAATAATAAAGTAAATATAAATTACACATATAAATGTATTGAAATTAACAATGCAACATATCCTTTTGAACAAACTGGCGTTATCACAATCCCGGCACGAACAATTTTTGATTATTATGTAAAAATAGAAAATACGGAAAAAAGTGAAGGTTATATACCCCCAATTATCAATTGGAGAAGGAATTTTTGTGGGTCAAGCCATTGTAAAAAATTGTGGTGGCAAAGCCTATGTCAAATATGCAAACATAAATGAACAACCTATAAAAATATCAATTCCTAGTGTTCAATTACAAGATTTTGAACAATGCGAAGTCAACAATTCAACAAATCAATCTAATTTTTCAGAAAATGAAAATGATGAAAATTTGCCTAATTTAATATTAAATAGTTTTTTGAAATCCGATGAAAAGTCTAACCATTTCTGCAAATTTTACAAGATCACAGGCGAAGAAAGAGTAGAAATTATTAAAAAACTACTACGGTTAGATCATTTAAATATGGAAGAATATGAACATATTGAAAAATTAATTATTAAAAATGCAGATTGCTTCCACATTCCGGGAGAATACTTAGAACCTACAAACATTCTTCAACACTCAATACCGACAACAGATGATTGTCCTATTTTTTAACGACAATATAGATTTCCTCCAGTTCATAAGGAAGAAATCATCCGCCAAGTAGATGAATTATTAAAAAACAATGTAATAAAACCTTCCCAATCACCTTACAATACACCAGTTTGGATTGTTCCAAAAAAAAACAAGACTCACAAGGAAAGAAGAAATGGCGAATGGTACTTGATTTTAGAAAATTGAATGAAAAGACAATTGGTGATTCATATCCTCTACCAAACATTCACGACATTTTAGACCAGTTAGGATCTGCTCGCTATTTCTCTGTTTTCGATTTAGCAACGGGTTTCCATCATATAAAAATGGATGCCAAAGATGCACACAAAACTGCGTTTTCAACCCCTTATGGACATTATGAGTTTGACAGAATGCCTTTTGGTTTAAAAAACGCACCAGCAACCTTTCAAAGACTAATGGATTTAGTTCTAACGGGACTTCAGGGAACGGAACTCTTTGTTTATCTAGATGACATTGTGATTTACGCAAATACTTTAGAAGAACATGAATCAAAATTTACTGAACTAATGAGCCGATTACGAAATGCAAATCTTCATTTACAACCCGACAAGTGCGAATTTCTACGACACGAAGTAGGATATTTGGGACATATAATAGATAAGGACGGAGTTCGACTTGATCCGAAGAAAATCATGGCAGTAAAAGACCTCCCAACTCCTAAAAATCAAAAGCATATTAAACAATTTTTAGGTTTAGCAGGATATTACCGTAGATTTATAGAAAATTTTGCTAAGATAGCAGCCCCAATAAATCAGCTCCTTAAAAAAGATATATCATTTAATTGGACGGAAAAGCAGCAACAAGCTTTCAATATTTTAAAAAATAAATTGTGCCAAGAACCACTTTTGATTCGACCTGATTTTTCAAAACCTTTCATTGTAACTACAGATGCATCAGGTTATGCCATAGGCGGAATACTTTCGCAAGGTAAAATAGGTAAAGACCAACCAATTGCGTATGTTTCAAGATCATTAACCGATACTGAACGTAAATACGATACGTATGAAAAAGAAGCTTTAGCGATAGTCTACTCTGTAATATATTTTCGCCCTTATTTGTACGGACGAAAATTCACCCTCGTTACAGACCATAAGCCCCTTGTTTGGTTCAAAAATTCTAAAGATCCGTGTTCTCGAGTTTCAAGATGGCGATTAAAACTCGCCGAATATGATTATGACGTCGTCTATAAAGCAGGAAAATCAAATGTTAATGCAGATGCGCTTTCGAGGAACCCCGTTCTAGAAAACGATGAAACCGTAGGAATTAATATAATTTCTGAGAATGACTCAACATTTGAGGAAGAAAATCCTCTCAATTCTATGGAATTCTTGAACTTTGAGAATCATAAAAATTCAGATTCCGAAGAAAATATCAAAATAAATAGCGAATCTTTGAAGGAAAAAATTCCTGAAATGCTTCATAATTTAATAAGTGAAGAATCTCTGAATGAAATACAAAATGAACTTTTTGATAGTCCAATACAGAAACTTCTCTATCTTTCAATGTTACTTTTATTTCCAAAAATTATAAAGAAAAACGAACTTCTCTGTCAATCTTGGAATACTGTGGTTACAAGAGGACAGAAACAAAAATACGAAGAGCAAGCACAAATTAATGAACAAATTGAAAATCAAGCTAAGTCACATAAAGATAGTGAGGAAGAATACTTACCTCCCTCGCCTGCTGTTAAAAAAGCACGAGGTAGGCCCAAGAAAGCTGTGCTCACAAATGCAAGCAACCCGCAAGCCTTGAAAAAGAGAGGCAGACCGAGAAAAGAGGCAACTACTGGTGAGTCTCTGAATTTAAAACAGGAACGCACATAAACTTTGAAGATGAATCTGATTCAGATACAGAATATTTTGATAATTCAAGAAAACAAGTTAAAAAGAAGAAGAAGAAAAATTACCAAAAATCCAAGGCAAAGCCTGTTGCACAACAAGAAGAGAAGGAAAATGAAGAAGAACATAATCTCTTAACTTCGGAAGATGAAGTCCTAAATGACGAAAATTTTCAAAATTTTTCAGATGAAGAAAACTTTGTCGATGAAGAAAATATGCAAGAACTTTCGGAACCAGAAGATTTTATAAAAGTTCCAAAAGGAAGAAATGTGAAAAATCCTGAAATTTTTCAAGAGCCAAATGAAGATAAATTAGAAGAAAGTAAACCCCCTCCAGAACCTCCTCCTTTGAATACCCAAGCTCATACACAACAAAATGTTGTTGAGTGTCGTGATCAATTAACGATGCGTAAAGATAATTACGCTTATTTTATTGCTACTGACGGTTCCCCACGTGATAATGGATCAAGAGCTTTGTCTAAACGTGGTATTTTACCTAAGTTTAGCCAACTTGAGAAAGGACTTGCTAAAGAAATAAAGAAAGGACAGCAGTATCATTTACCCTTTCCCATTGAAGCTGATTCTAAAGAAAATTTGTCAGACACTTTAAGCAGTATTAAACTTTCAATACTATCTTTGCATTCAATATCAGTGAGACTAAATTTACGATCTATTAGTATCGCAAAAACTTCACAAGTTAATCACATAGGTTGGAAAGAAATACGTGAAATTCTAATTTCAACTTTTTCGGATTCTTCTACCAAAATTATCGTATGTACCGGAATAGTTTAATATCCAACGAAAGAACAGCGAACTCAATTACTTGAAGAGGCACATTCTTCAGCTTTAGGAGGTCATAAAGGTGTTACAAAAACTTATCATCGAATTCGTCAGAATTATTATTGGGAGAATATGAAAATTGATATTCAGAAATATATTCAGCAGTGCTTGCAATGTCAAATCAAAAAATTAGTTCGCGTAAAAACTAAAAATCCCATGATAATAACGGACACGCCTGGAACCGCATTCGAAAAAATTTCAATGGACATAGTTGGCCCACTTCCACAAACAACATTAGGCAATGTAAATATTTTAACTATTCAAGATAATTTTACAAAATATGCTTTAGCTCTAGCAATTCCAGATGCGAAAGCTTCAACAGCAGCCGATATTTTTGTTAAAAAATTTATATGCATTTACGGTTCCCCAAAAGCAGTTTTGACTGACCAAGGTTCAAATTTTTTAAGCAATTTAATGAGAAGAATGGCAAAACGTTTTCGAATCAAGCAATTTAAAACAACAGCATTCCATCCACAATCAAATGGGTCTCTTGAAAGATCACATCACGTGTTAGCTGAATATCTCAAACAATTTGTTTCAAAAAATTCCGAATGGGACGATTGGCTTGAATTAGCCATGTTTTCATACAATACAAGTGTCCATGAAGGTACAAAGTGTACGCCCTATGAATTAGTTTTCGGTAAATTAGCTCGTCAACCATCAAATGAACCACTATCAAAGCAAGAAAAATTGCAAACTTATGATGATTACCTAACGAATTTTATAACAAAATTATATGAAATGAGAACTCAAGCAAGACAAAATTTAATTGCGGCTAAAGAAAAGTCAAAAATATATCATGATCGAAAAGTTAATCCATTAGAAATCAAAACTGGAGACAACGTCTTTTTATTAATTGGAAAAGAACCTAAGAAAAAATTTGATGATCAATATAAAGGGCCTTACGAAGACCTAGAAATATTAGGAAAAGGAAACGTCAAAATTGACATAAAAGGCAAATCTACAGTAGTACACGTCAATAGACTTAAACGTTCACACATAAAATGTCAAACCGTTAATAATCAAACGCAAGCCCTTATCATTTTAATTTCAGATGGATCCCATCCACTGTCAGCGTATAGACTCTCTTATCTTCGTTTTTATGCATCAAATTGATCTGCTCATGTTACGGCCATATTTATTTATTCGAAAATTTTCGAAAGAAATGACAGTGATATTCCTAAATGGGCACAAAACCTTAGAAGCAGACACATAACTAGGGATATAATCCTCAAAATTAAAACCATCTTATACACTAACTTTTGTTTTCTTTTTACAGGCTTTCGAGAAGCACAATGAACTAAAAACTCCAAATTTCACCGGGTATCTTTTTGATATTATTCCTAGTAACCCCATCTGATGCGACAACTTCGTACATCGATTCTCTTTTCTCGCACTCATTAGGCGTTTATCTTGAGCCTTTTATTGATATTCAAATCCTTTCAGATGAATATCGTTTTTCGTCTTATTCAGACACGTTTGTCTTATATCATTTCAAGCATCAGATAATAGAGAACTATAACAAATTCATCACACGATGTAAGAAGAGATCTGACATTTGTAATGGAAGTAGTCACAACATTGATACCAAATCAATAACTTATTTTCTTAAAGAAATTTCGCTAATTTCTATTCAAACATATAATATTTACAGTTCTTCAGCAACAAAAAATGATCCAGTTTTACAAAAAGTTCAGAAGACATTTGAGAAATTATAAAAAAAATCAAGAAGCTTCTCTTTATTTACTCGAAGGTAATTTATTTCTTATCCCTAATTTAAACTTTCCAAAAATTATAAATCTTTTTAAAATCATCTCAAGGGTCAAAGACTTCAACAAATGACTATTGACTCCTATACCTCTCTTTTACGACACCTTTTAGAAGCCCTCACGCATATAGTTACAAATTCATGGCACCCTCTAGTCTTTCCCGACTCTTTCCTTAATTTTAAACTAAACCTCTCTACTTCTCTTTCTTTAACATTCTTCCATTTTCAAAAATTAAACATTTCAGAGTGAAAAACTGTTTAAGCACCTAGACTCAGTTTTATAACCCTTCCTGTAGAAAATCCATCCTAGACGACACCACGTATTCGTTTTTTTTCTTGTAGCCCTCAATAGGCAATTTTGTTTACCTACGTATACAAACTTCCAACCATATTTTTTTTTCTCATCTCTCTTTATACTATTAGAAGAATGGTTCTTCCAAAATAATCACTTTTTGTCAATGTAAAAATTATTTTTCTAATAGAAAGCTATATATTCTTCTTCTCCTTCTTCATAAATAGTTATTTACACTATACTATGTAAATCCAATTTTACAATTTTAATATTTAACCTCGCAAATACATATGTATCTCTTTTATGATGTTTACGTAAAATTGGATGATCCTTTTTAAATTGTGTAGAATAATAATTCCGGAATTGGATTCGGATGCTGACACTGAAATTCTTGAAAATAATGATTGAATATACATAGATGTTCTTATATATTTTATTTTACCATTATTGTTACCAATTAAAGTGCAATTGTATGTAAAAAGTACACTTCTCGAAATTTCAGTACATAAGTACCATGATTATAATCACAGTAAAATTGGCTTTTCATCTTGTTTTCTTTTTTCAAGTAGATTTCAGTACAGTTTCACGATTTGTCATATTTTTGTAAATTTACAGATTATGTATCTCTTCATCTCTTAATTTTTGTAGCGAAAATATTTGTACGCGTTTTAATTTTTTTTTAATGATAAACAGTAATAAATTAGATATTTTAAATTAGCAAAATATGTCCGATATGTCTGTAAAAAGATGCCAATTAGTAATAACAAAACGTTCAAAAATTCGAATTTGGCGCCAAAATTTTGTTAGTTATGGCCCAAAGTAAGACTATCATCGAAAGTAAAATTTCCTCAATACAATTGTGGATAAAACTCAATTTTATTGTGACAACGCTGCATATGTAATTAAATCTTACTTTAAAATCTAATAATTCATATAAAAAAAATAGTAATACATTTTTTGCTAAAATAAACACTATATATTATATAATGTCATATAGTTTAACTGAATTCCCAATGCCATGTTATCTACAAATCCAAATATTGCTGTTTCTCTTTCACATATAACATGGCAATGGAAAGAAACCTCTCGAAATCCTCAGCAGTACAAACCCTTAACGAAATAAGTGTCGAATATGATTTTTCGAAACCTATTTTTATTGTACAGACACTAGGTCATAACGCCGAATTACCACCATTTGAGGCTAAATGCATAATGCATAAAAATAATGTAAAATATTTATATGAAGGTGAGCCGGCATCTACAAAAAAGTCTGCGAGACAAAATGCTGCTCGCCATATGTTAGAAGCGTTAACAGAAAAATGTATGTTTTCCGAAGAAAATTATACTAATTTAAGAATCAATATTCACGAGAATGTGAATGTGCACATAATTTCAGATGCACAAGTTAGTACAAATAAAATAAAACTTTATAAATGGTTAAACGCATGCGAAAGATGCTATGAGAGAGGACATGTAGCTCCACATTGTTTTCGTCCACGCAGAAACTATAAGTACAATATGTAATCAATGATCTCAAAACATATTTGATATTACATATATATATTTTTTGTATACTTTTATATGTTCTTTTCACGAATATAAAGTGACATATAAGAAATAATTGCGTCTATTTCTTTAATCTAGTATTTATGATGACCCTTCTACCATACGTTCGAACGCGGACCTCACCCCGCGTTCGACTTAGGGGGGAGGTGTCACGTCCCGTGACGTATATATATATGTTAATATATTTATTTATATATTTATCTATTTGCATGCTTACACTAATAAATACTCAATAAATATAGAGCGAATATTCCGCGCTATAGAGTGTAGCTATATATATCAGCACGTTGTACGCTGTAGAATATAACTATATATATTGAGCACGAGAGTAAAGGTATAGAGTATAGACTATAGTAAGAACATTGTAATCCGTAGCGTACACTGTCCAGCTAGCCATAGCTAGACATAGACTATAGAGCATGAAAGCACGTGGAGGCTGGAGGACATAGCTATAGATATACTGAAAACATTGTAAGCCGTATAGTATATCTACATATACTCGTGACGTCCGCGTATACACCGACGTCCAAGCATGCAGGGACGTCGCCTTAGGCCCTATAAAAACTGATTGGACCAGCATGGGTCAGTCATAGCAAAGTGATAAGTTAGAAGTTATAGTTCACCTCTTCTCTATTTTTCTACGGTTTTCTCCGATTCGACTGTCCAGTGTCTAGTGTGTCAAACCGGTATCTCTCGCGTGTTAGTGTGTGTACCCTTGTGACAGTGTTGTGCACTGGGAAACCCGCATCTGGGAATTCCCATCTTTGGAATACTTCGAACCAATTTCAACTTGAATTGGACCCACTATTATCAACCATTGGAATACTTTGAATACCATTCAAGGAACTACCAAAATCTTGGATATCCAATTCATAATAAGGTGCACAACCCCTTCTTCCACACCATTACACAGATCATCTAGATAACATTTGATTCTTCAAATCGAATCAATAACCGGTAAGTCCTCATACCAATAATTCTAATTTCATTTATCTAACTCCTTTGGGCCATAATATATGAGTATCCTTGATTTTAAAGGTCCCGCCCAAGGATTAGAGACAAGTCTACAAGTCTTCCTTCAGCTTCTTGTGCTAAACTCTTTTAATCAATAAATTTTAATTGTAATTATTCATAATAAATTGTTGAACTTATCTATAATTTATTTATTGGCTTCTCTTTCCTCTTCCCTGTGCGAGATCTTTGATCTCAACTAAAACGAGGAACCTAATTAAAAAGGAAAGTATTTTGCGTTTTCCATGACGTAACAGTATGTATAATTTATAATAAGTTAAATAATTTTATGTCTTCTTTGAACAAATTTATTAAACAAATGCAATATTCAGGCATTTGTTTTAGTTTCTTATCAATTTCATTATTTTAATAAGGCTGCAGCTTCAGCATCGAGTATGATTACCTTTTTCTTCCACACTATGAATTATTCTGAAATTATTGTGAAGTTTCCAATTAAAAGGACTGACATTGAAAAAAAAAAATTTCCGTCGTCAAATGGCCAAATAGTTATGAATTTTGCTGAAATTATAGTATAATGCATTTGTTTATCAAATTTGTTTAGAGAAGACAAACAATTTATCAACTAAGTATGAGTGTTCATGAAATTATTATCGACTTCTAAATTAAATGGACTGACTTTGAAAAAAATGAGTTTTTACTTTTACAAATGCCCGAATAATGCACTTTTAAATGAAATTTGTGAAGGAAAAAATTGAAATTAATTAACTAATTATGAATGTTACTTAAATTGTTGCGCGCAAACAATAAATTTATATTATTTTCTTCGTCTTAATGTATTAACTCATCTAGAAAAGTGGTATAGTACCGAGATTCCATTTTCCTACGTATATTATCAGTAAATAAATACAAACTAGTGGAACTGCTCTATGGACCTCCACGTAAAGTGCCGTCTTACTAAAGCCGGATGCTACCACTGGCGAGCAGCGGATGAAGCGCTCGACCGTCTAACGGGTGTATACCAGTTTCCGAAACGGGCCGATATCTCTCCACCGTCCGCGCTGGGGGTACCTTAGGGAGTCCGATCACCGTGGAAAAGGAGAGTAGGAGAGTCGTGTCTTCTTGAGACCGGTTTAAGAGTAGTGTCTCTTCGAGAACTCTTCAAGAGTATACCTTTTCAAGAACGCTTTATTCGTAGAGCCGAGTCCAAAGCATTTATTAAGTGTACATTCTAGAGTACGTTATTTATAACCTTCAATCTTCCTGAGTTGTCATAACCAGGAATCGATATCCTTACGACTAAAATCGCCAGCCAAGGCAGATAAAATTACATTGCCGTTGTCAATCCAACTAGGTGAAAACCACGTTAGGCCGTGGATATCGGCACGTGACTTGGCTGCTTCTCCGCTGAAACCCGGATTTGAGGAACGGCTAGTCAGCAGCCGAACTGTCTAACACTAGTTATGACATTGTACGGTTTCACCAAAAGTCGTTCCTCGTAGATTCCACGGTAGTCTAGGCCGGGCCTATGAGAACGAGCAGCACATCGCGAGGCCCAACTAGAGGATGAACACCTGGCGGCTCAGTTAAAAGATGCTCGACAAGCATTCGAAGACTATCAGCCACCAGAGTCCGTGAACACTCTCCGATTTTCTGTAGGTAGAAGGCAACAACAAGAGGCGTCAATTTACGAAGCCTCCATCAAACACGAAACTGCACTCCTAGCAGCAGCTCGTCTCGAATCTGCCAGGAGACAAGTCCACTGTCAAGCAGCCATGCAAGCTGATGATTATCGTCAAGAGGAAGCCGGCATAGGAGTTATTCAAAGGAGGGTGGTACGTTCCAGGCCTGATGCGATACAGGAGATAGGGGAACCAACCATTGTCGGACAGGTGATTGGTCCAGCCTACACGAAGCATTACCCTCCCATCGGCTACAAACTCAGAGTTGGAGGTCTGATCGACAAATACGAAGAGAGTTTGGTTCAGGTCAAACTAGGGCGATACCAGACGAGTTGGCCATTACCACCGTTCGCGACTAACCTTGAAGTATGGCCACCACTACCTTCTCTACCAGCAAGACGCACCTGCGTGATTCCAGTTAACCAATCAGAACAAAAAGACGCCTCCACACAGTGGGAATCAGACATTCAAGTGAGTACCTCACACGTTTCCACTCACAAGTAACCAGTCACCCCTTTAAATCAGGGATGGTGTAATGTTATATATTTTTTCTGAAGGCTCTTGTCATGAATAACCCAAATGTGAAATATTAGCGTCAGTCGGTCATGTATATCGGAATTATGGACCTTTGAAGTTAATATGGGAGTCTATGAGAATAACAATCAATTCATCAACAAACAAAACTGTGTGTGTTCTTATGTCTCGCAGCTCTCATAATCTCCAGATATGCTTGCTCAGGTCACAGATAGTGTCTCTTCGTAACATAGCAAGGTGATTAGGGCTTATCTGACAAAAGTAATGATTTTTCTCATAGACTCCCATATTAACTTCCAAGGTCCATAACTCCCATATATATGACCGACTGACGCTAGTATTTCACATTTGGGTTATTCACAACAAGAGCTTTCAGGAAATATATAACATTACACCATCCCTGATTCAAAGAAGTGAACGGTTACTTGTCAGTGTGGGACGTTATCACCAGGGGCAGAGAAAGTCGATACTGCATCACACATCTCCACTGAGAGAAGATACTCCAGTGAGGACGACAAAACCCAGAAAACGGCTCTTTGAAGTTAGTCCTGATCCAGAGACAAAGACCAAATCCGTGAAGAGCAAGGTCCAGGAGAAGCAGGATGCTCCAAATGTAGCCCTCGGAAGTTCTAACCTCACTCCACCGAACATCCGAGTGAAGTCGGGAAGCCTAGGTACGAGCGAGATCGACGACGGCCGAAACGAATAGGAAAACGGTCGCCAAAGAAGATCCGTCCAAAACATGTCACACCGAAACAAATCCTCCAGGGATTATTGTCTGTCCGAGGAGCCCGAGCAAAAAACCTCTTCTCCAAAAGCTCCCCGTCCCTTGGCTACTTAACAGTGGAAATGATCCAATTATCTGCAGGTTACTAGGCGAAAGTCCTTGTACCAGAGCGACGACCTTCGACATCACCAAAAAAGACTCCAACGATTCGCTCCGGGATACACAGTCGATCCCTCTTCCACCAGAACCGGAAGCGGACCAGGTTCATCTCAGAAACAAACGACGAACAAATCCGGTCCAATATGCCGCAACCAATCCTTCAAGGGATAGGCCATCACTATAAACTAGATCAGAACCTACACAAATTTGACATAGCAGTATGATAATAACAAAACCACCAGCCCTTTTCAGGGCCACCAATTTATTGAACGAATAGAAAAATTCCATTTGTTTTCAAACATGATTTATACACCCTTCTAGTCAAGTGGTTGTCAATGTAGTTTCTTTAAAATTGTACCCCCTGTCTTAAAATAAGCAGCGGTGACAAAACTATCGTGAGGTTCCCAATTAAAATGACTGACATTTTTAAAAAACTAGTTTTTCAGTCAGAAAATGCTCGAATAATGCATTTGTTTCTTAAACTTGTTTAAAGAAGACAAACAATTTGCATCAACTAGCAAGTATGAGTGTTGATGAAATTATTATCGACTTCCCAATTAAAAGGTCTGCCTTTGAAAAAACGAATTTTTCCGTCGACAAATACCCGAACAATGCATTTTATTATTATATTTATTCAAGACAGTCACAAAATTTATCAATAAATTATGAAAGTTACTGAAATTATCATGAAGTTCCTAATTAAAAAAACTAACATCGAAAAAAATCGAATTTTTCTGTCGACTAATGCCTGAATCATGCATTTGTTTATTAATTTTGTTCATAATATTAAAATGAATAGTCTTAAGAGAAATTTTCTATATCCTAATATTGTTTTCATCCAAACTTCCTGCCAAATATGTCCAAAAAGAAGATCTGAAGAAGAGAAAACCTAACGTGTTTTGAATACTTATTTAAATTGTTCTTCCTAATTATTTGTTTTAATTCACCATTTGTAATTTAAGGTGAAAATTTCCATAAGTAATTAAGTTTTTTGTTATGATTTTCATTTAGATGAAAATTTTATTGTTGACTGAACTCAGATTGTAATAATAGTCTACATTTTATAATTTCAGTACAAATGGAAATATTGATGCTGACTTATTTCAAAATTTTTGTATAATAAGTGTTTATAAAACTCATAATTTCGGTTCTACTGAAAATATCATTGCTGACTGAATCAAAATATTAATATTTTCATTGTTTGTAAATAAGAATGATTTAAAAATGATTTTTCTATTTGCAATTTATTTATTTCATTTGAATACTTTTATTATGAGGAATTTTTTCAAACGTTTTCTCTCAAATTTACAATTTCACAGCTTATAAATTTTTCATATTTCCATATAAAAAGTCGCATTTTTAAAAAAATTGTTCAAAATTATGCCAGATGTACGATCGCGAACCGAATTCTGTAATCAAAAAGTAGAACCTTAAAAGAAAAAATTTTTGTTAAAAGGGCCCTTATGGACGGTCATCACAGAAACACTGTTATAATTGTTATTATAGCTTTTTTTGCAAGTCGTTTTTTAATTTAAAAAAAATTTGTTTGAAAAAGTATTAGGTATTGTTGGATCGAGAATTTAGTTTACAAGAAAATGTTACTTTTGATTTTGAAGTAATATGCTTTGTTTGGCAATTATTATAAAAAAGTGAAGTGATGGAAAATATGTTTTCATCAAATCTTCACGTTTTGAGATCCCTTGAGTCAGAAAAAAATAAGTTTTTCAAAGGTGTCTGTCTGTATGTTCAGCAGCTTTATTACGTAAGAGTAATATACCCATGATATACCAAAGAAAAAAACAATTTTCCACAAGCGTCGGAAAAAACTTTTGACCTCCGAAAACTCATTTATGTCGCAAAATGTGCAATGTCATGCAGAATGCCACGAAACTCTCACAATAAAGATAGGGCATTAGGGCCCACTTTCATTAAGAAAACCAAGTTTACACGGTTTATATTTTTCTTTATAAAAATAAGTGTCGGCTTAGCCCCACTCTCCCCTATGCTATGATAATATCACTGCTGCATACCAGCCTTAAGGGCCCTTTTCATGCGGACGCTCACAAATGGTCTTCTGACCAAAGTTCAAGTAATTTGGTCAGAAAATGCAAAAATATTCCATTGCTTCGAAGTTTTATAAAGGCCCCTATTTTGAAATCATGGTATTTTTTGCGACATTGAAAAATTTTAAACACAAGAAAAAATTTCTATGAAAACAGAATAATGAGCAGTTTCTCTGATTTAATTTAAATAAATTTCAGATTTGACATATTTAACTTTTTTCAAAAAGCTTATGTTTAACTGAATCCAAAAAAATATGTTTTTTGCACATTTTCAAGCAATTGTTGAATAGGCAAAACACTTTATCTTCATTTCCTAATTTTTTATTGTTGTTCGCTAGAAAAAAATGCACATATGAAAAATTCGCTATCATTTTTTAACTTATAGAAAAATTGGGTTGATTTTTCAAAATTTTGAAATTTTAAATAAAAAAAAGCGAGCAGAAGATATTAACCGATGTCAACTTTTGCTTTCAGTTTTTTCGACTGTCAATCTCCGAAGTTTTTTCCCTCACCTCCAACAATTCGATTAATTTGTACATTTTTAAGGCCTACTCAGTGAGCACGAAATTTAAGAACGTAATTGGAACGTTCTAAAAACGTTCCTTGGACGTAGAAGTCAAAAGACGTTATTTGAACGTTTTAAAAACTGTCCTAAGTCAGACCAAATAATGTTCTGAAAACGTTTCATGTTCCAAATACGTCCTTAAAACGTCTCTGGAACATTGTATGTCAGAGGAACGTTATTCGGACTGACTTAGGACGTTTTTGAGCCATTCTAATAACGTTCTTTAACATTTGTGCCCACTGGGTAGGGTCTATAGTCTCGTAATACTTTAGTGTGAAGGAACGGTGCTTTTTCATTGAAAAACTGCTAAAATGTTCATCTGTTTTTCAAAAGTGTTCAAAAAAATAATAAACATGGTTAATTGCTGATTTAATTCAACTAAGAATTACGCTCGTAGAGTTTATTAATACTTTTTGCAATAAAAAACTGTGCTTCTATCACGAAAAATGGCTAAATTATGCATTTTTTCATAATAATTGTTCACATGGAAATAACAGGTATTATCAAGTTTTCATTCGTTCTGACAAGAAACTATCTAGCATGTGTCTGGCAAAAATTTTGCATTAAAGAATAGTGTGTATACAAGGCTGCGTCTAGTCCACCCGAAAGTTGGGGGATTTGGAAAAGGGAATGGACTAGTCGTCCCGAATTTTCGGGACGACTAGCCAAACTTATAAAAAATATTTGACTAGTCATCCCGAATTTCGGGACGACGAGACACTTCGTTTATACAAACAAAATTGTCGAAATTGTTCAATTACATATTTATAAAATTTGTTCATAATAATATTATGTAAAAAATTGTCTAATAAGAGCTAAAAAGCGTAGGCAAAGGTGAATAATGAGGGTGGACCTCGTTAAAGTGAATGAGAGCCAATTTGAAGAAAACAAAAATTTTGCTTTTCATTTTCAATTTAAATTTTAGAAAGAATTTGAAGGAGTTCTGTGCATTTTTTGAATTTTGATTTTTTAATTATTAAAATAATTACGTGAGACCAGCTAGTAATTTAATCACAAGTGATGGAGTTCATGCAATATTAATGTATAAAATTACCTGTAATCAAATTTAATGAACTGGGCGATGGAGCACTAAAGTCAACCTGCTGCAGCACTACCGAAGGTCATTTCCGCTTCGTTAAATTGTGCCATAACAGAACAGCTGATGTTACGATAGTTAATAATTTGTCCCAACGCCTGCTCAGTACTGTCATCTGAACTGCGACCTTTTAACAGTTATGATAATAACACAAGGTTTTCCTTGAAAGAACAATAAACCTTCATGCAAATAAATACCAACCAAATGCGACTTCCAGATTAGATACAAGCAAAGTTTGGTATCTTTCTAGTACTATTTACCCCTCAGTCTAAAAGTAATGCATGCATGTATATATAATTTGAAAAAAGGGCCTGAACAATTACCGCAGGGTCCAACTGAGAGCAACTGACATCTAAAAATGACACCGGCTCCCAATAAAACCGCGGTGAATCACACTTATGGCCACGTCTCACAACGGTGAGACGGGTGGTCACAGGGCACGATGAAATCACAACGACAGGCCGGCGAAAGCCTTGTATGTCTTGAGGACACGAAGCGACCCAAGGATGACAGCTTTCTGAATCCATCTCGCAAGTGCCTTGGCATATTTTTGGCACGCGGGTATGGCTTCAAGATCACGAACCAGTGATAGTTTTGCACCTCCGAGAGCAACTATCACAAGGACAATTACTTGTACCGAATATTTTGGGTACAGTCGTTGCAGTTTCCTTTCAAGGTCTTGATACCTTTCCTCCTTTTCTTTCTCCTTGGCAATGATGTTGTATTCGGACGGAGCCGAGCATTCGATCACGAATATAGTTCGTTTCTCAAAGTCTTGGAAAACGATGTCATACCTCGAGTGTGCAACTGAGAGTGTTGTCCGAATATCGTAGTTCCAGAAAATTTAGCATTTCTCGTTTTGGACAATTGACTTTATCTCACTCGGAACGTTCGGCAGGGCAGGCTCGCGGCCACCACCGTAAGAGCGACAAAGATGGTAATAAACCACTTTCAGGGTCGCATTATGTCTGTAGATATACGTCGTTCCTGCGTGGGTGGGACACCCCGATAGTATATGTTCTAGGTACTCAGCGTGTGCATGACACGCTTTGCACCTATCGCTGGGAACTTCTTGACATAAAATACGGTCACGGCATGCTAAGGTGGAAATGACACCGCTCTGGCATGCAAAAATAAAACCCTCTGTACCTGAATTAAGCCCTGATGATCTGAAGAAAGAAAAAGTTTGCTCCTTCGACACAGACTGTTTTTCTACATTTCTGTGAAAGTTTCCGTGCATTTTCTTGTCGAGTAGCTGTTGGTGAATTTTTTCAACCTCTGCTTTCTTCACTTCGGCTTTTAGAAGTGAAGTGAATATATATATATATATATATATATATATATATATATATATATATT
>CAKNYM010052704.1:262276-293746 GCA_932195095.1 Andricus curvator | reverse complement strand
GAACTGAAGGGCCTATGGCAAAGCCACCGAACGCGTCCTCGGGTTGCGGATAGAGAGTCCCTGTACCAAGGATTTCTGCTGAATATGGTCGCGGAATATGGTCGCGGACAATTGTCCAGGGATGGTCCCGAAGGAATAACCCCTAAGCGGAGGCGTAACAACCGTGCCGAAAGCTGAATGGCACCTGGGTGAGGTGTCTTAAACGGTCACTCTGGGATACCGGGCGACCTCTCAGAGTATGCAGCCTTATCATTGCATGCGGGGCTCTACAAGGATGGACGAACCCTTTTTCCTAGCTGCTTGTGGGAACAATAATAATTATATCAAACATAGTTAACAAACAGATTTGAAAAGAATCAAATCAAACCTTTCTTCGACCGTCAATGTAAATATGCGTAAGTGTTATTTTGTAGGTCTTACGGTCTTCAATAAAGTAAAAGAACCATTTTTCAACCATCACTTTGATTTTGATTTTAACAATATTAAAATTCTGGCTAGAGAAAAAAATAATTATAAAAGACAAATAATAGAATCCATTTTTATAAACAAATACCACAATATTTCTATTAACTTACAGACAGAAATTATGAATGTCAACAAAATATATCAAAGTATCATAAAACAATCAAAATCCAATTTAAAATCCAGTTGCTTTGGCGCGCTTTCCTCATTTACGATTCATTTAAATGATGCCTTGATTCTGTATTAATGAATTTACCGCCTTAATCTTTGTCTCTTGTCTACTTTGACATATGTTCATCGTTGTCCCAAAACATTATAAAGATTTATTTTTCCTAATTTAAGATGTAGTCTCCATCTAAAAAAGCCTCTTCAATTGTTGACGCTTTTTTCTACGATACTATATTATATAATTGTTTTTTAAATTCGAGTCACATTTTAGTATTATTTTTAAATTTGACCATAAAACTTTTGACATATTGTTGACTAAAAAATTGAAAAACTCTTGTTTCTTACAAGATACTAATCACAGGTATTTTTATTCTTTTACTTTCAAAATTTTTTTGTAAAAAACTTATAACTGTTGTTATTTATATATTATTTATTTAGATTCTTTGAAAAAGGCACGCAGTGATAGCCGAAACGTCAGCATGAGTAATAAACGAATTCTTTAGTAATTTCGTTTGTTATTTCTTTTACTTTATTGAAGACCGTAGGACCTACAAAATAACACTTACGCATATTAAACATAGTTGTAGTAAGTGCGGTACGAAACAATGGAACGCACAGGGCTCCCGACAATGATTCGGACAACAATGCCGATTACCTTAGAGTTGGGGGAGCCAATCAAGACGGAGTCCATGCGATTGACCGGCAGAATCTCATTACTTTTAAGTGGACGAATCGACTCAGAGACGACCTGCAGTCAGAACAAGCCGGCAACAGCGAAAGAGAGGCGAACCTGAGCCCAACCGCGAGCAGGCATCCAATAGAGGAAGAGTGATGCTTTATGACCCGCAGAAACATCAACATTCAGGTTTCTCTCAAACCCAAAGATCTGGCTGAACTGGATGACGAGCTTCGCGGAGATTTTTCCGAAGAATCTGACCTCTGGACTATCAATTTTAGTGTGTATAATGCAGCGAGAGCTTTGGCAGATGCAAACCGAAAAACAAAACCAACGATTGGTCATAAGACCGAAAGACGAATTCATCAACTCAGCACAAAGATAGGCTGGGCAAGGCAGTACGCGTCCCACATTCAGTGTGTGATTGACTACATAACATCTGGCAGGACTTTCACTGCCAAGGTTCGACAGTTCGCGCGCGAACTGCGAATCCGTCATCACACACTCAACAAGTCAAAGCTACTGACCATCAGTCAGCATATTGTTGACAGAACACGAGTACTATCTAACGCGAGGAGAAGTCTAGAGCGGAGAGAGAGGTGGGTCAGGGAAAATCAACATTTTTTGTCTGACCCATCTCGACTCTTCCAAGACCCTCCAGTTACTTCCGTCCACCCGCCCACACCAGAGGAGGCCGAAGGAATTTTTGAGAGAAGTCTACGAAGTCCAGCATTCACTGAAAGAAAACTCAAAGAACATAAATAGCCTCAAGGAGCTGTGCAGTGCCCTCATAACACATGAGGAGAAATGCCCAACTATCACTACCCAGGAGGTGAAAAACGTATTAAGAGACATAAAGAACTATTCCGCTCCGGGACCAGATGCTATCAAGAACTTCTGGTGGAAGAAGTTTCCTTCAACCCACCAGCATCTGACCCGCATTTTCAACTCATGTCGAAAGTCGGAAGAGCCTATTCCGGAGTGGTTGGTGAAAGGACGCACAGTGCTCCTGTCGGAGACGGGCAACTTAGCTGACCCTAAGAATTACAGGCCAATAACTTGTCTGATCACAGTGTATAAGATCTTCAAAGTGATCCTAAATGATAGGATTGTTCGGACAATTAGACCTGTGTGGCGAGAGATGTACGAACGCGGCTCAAAAAAGGCGTAGCAGGATGTCGGGAGAACCTGCTCATCGACAGAGGTGTCTGTAAAGAAAGCTTTCGATTCAACCTACCATAGACTTATCATCAGTCTGTTGTAAAGCTGAAAGGTTCATCCACACATCGTGAGGTGCATAGAGAGATTAATGCCGCTTTGGAAAACCAGATTTACTATCTCATCTGGAAAACATCGTGTGATCACTAACAGTGTCACCTTTCAGAGAGGTGTGTTTCAGGGCGACACCATGAGCCCTCTCCTCTTTTGCCTCACGTTATTGCCATTATCTCTCGCACTTCGCCATTCCGCAGGGTACCTCTGCGGCAAACCTGGAAATCGAAAGCATAAGGTCACTCTTGTATTCTACATGAATGATCTTAAGATCTATGCTAAAAATGAAGAGAAACTACATCTAGCTCTAGACATTGTCAAAGAGTGCACTCAAAAGATTGGAATGGTGTTCGGGTTAAAGAAATGCGCAAAGGTTTGTTTGAAGAAAAGAAAACCTAAAGGCATCCCCGAAGACCCTGAGCTCGTCGACAGAAGCGCTATACGACAATTTGGCGCTGGATAGACCTATACATACCTGGGCGTGCCACAGAGTCGCATTCAGGACTTGACATCTATAAAGGATACTCTACGATGCACCTTAAGTCTCCTGTTCCACGACTTTACATCTCACGCCGTCAAGGTGGTCGCGGAATACTGAATCTTGAATGTCTTCACGACAGGATTATTCTGGGTACAGCACGTATAGTCGCAAATGGACAAGACCATCTTCTTAAAATGGTCAGGAAACTCGAAGAAGTGGGCAAAGGGGCGTATCTGTACAAAGCAGCGGAGGAGACTGCTGAAACACTCGGCCTTGACTTCAATATCAGGGGTGAGCAAAATGCATCAAATTTTATCCATCTTGAGTACTCACTCCTGAAGGCCCGGATTAAGAACGCATAGGAGAAAAACTTTAGCGAACAGCTCCTCGACAAGAGGATGCACGGCATCTTCCACAGAAATGTGGAAGATCAGTCGATGTCGTATGAGCTAACGTTTGCTTTCCTTAGATCACCCGGATTGAAGTCGGGCACGGAGGGCTTCATTTTGGCATGTCAAGACGGTGTCATTCACACTCTAGCATACCGTCGCCACATTTTGAGCCAAGACATTCCCGATGATAGTTGCAGAGCGTGTCATGCACACCCCGAGCATCTAGGACACATACTATCTAGTTGTCCAACTCATGCGGGAACGACCTACATCCAAAGGCACAATGCGGCACTAAGAGTGCTTTATCACCTTCTCTGTCACTCTTACGGCATTAGCTCAAATACCGCTCCGCTAAACGCGCCTAGGGAAATAGAGTCAATTGTCGAAAATGAGAAAAGCCGCATATACTGGAACTTCATATTCTCGACAATTGATTCTGTTGCGCACTCGAGGCCTGACGTAGTTCTCCTTGACTTCGAAAAACGAACCATGTTCGTTTTCGAATTTTCGGCACCAGCTGACAAAAACGTCATAGCCAAGGAGAAGGAAAAGGGGGATAGGTATAAAGACCTTATAAGGGAGTTGCGACGGTTATACCCGAAATATTCTGTTGAGCTAATTGTGTTGGTCATCGGTGCTCTTGGAGGTGCCAAGGTATCACTGGTCAATAGCCTGAAAAGCATCCCTGCGTGTTAACAAAATGCTGAGATACTTGCGGGGAAAATGCAGAAGGCGGTCGTCATTGGGTCGCTCCGTTTCCCAAAGGTGCACGAGACATTTGCTGGATCATCGTATTGAATTCGTCGCAGACTGTAACCACCTATCTCGCGTTCGTGAGACGTGGTTACAGCTGAAATTTTACCGCGATTTCGCTGGGAGCGGGTGCAATTTTTTAGATTAGCAACCGCTCCCGGCGAAATCCTGCGGTTGTCCTTATGACAAACTTATATATATATATATATATATATATATATATATATATATATATATATCACGGTCTTTACCCGCAAACCAGCTAGCTTGAGGTACTAAGGGACCTTATATTATTTATGAGATATATTGTCTTCAACCATTTTCGACTATATTTATATAGTATAATCCAATGCTGTTCAGGGATTAAGCTTTAGCATTGCTTATCGTCAAACTTAGCAATGCTTTCCTTTGTAAATGTTGAGGTCCATTATTCCCTGATCCCTATAAACTGCGTACCTCAGCACTGACTTGGCCGGCTATTTCTAGGAAACGGGTAGAGAGTTTGGGACTCATCAGTTAAAATCTGCTAAGGATTAAAATCTCACAACCTCAAAAATTTGCGATTTTACAATAAATAATTTGCAACTGAGAAATTCGCAACCTGTAGGTCTTAACGACAACAGGCATCTAAAATTTTCCATAAACATATTGAAATGGTCAGTTTTTCTACATGTATCTAGCGAACTGTTGAAAATAGGAAGAAAAGGACAATATTTTCACATTTTTCATACATATAAACAAGATAATTGTTCCAGATAAATAATAAAAAAAAGTATGAAAAAGGTCTTGATGCATAACAAATAAATACCACGAAGATAAATAATTTAAGTAATCCGTAAAATGTAAAGAGGACTAGTGACATCCCTTGGAGGCCTTATGATGGCATTGGAATAATGAATATTTTAACTACCAGGGTCAAAATGTCCGTAGCCTTCTGGGGAACAGAACATGACAGTTTAAGACTCATTTAAAACTATGCTTTATTATATCTAAGGCAGGTCACT
The DNA here is from genome assembly GCA_932195095.1 of Andricus curvator. Taxonomy (NCBI): domain Eukaryota; kingdom Metazoa; phylum Arthropoda; class Insecta; order Hymenoptera; family Cynipidae; genus Andricus; species Andricus curvator. Next base: position 288,538 of record CAKNYM010052704.1, on the reverse strand, counting down.
TACGTGTCCGAGGGATAAATGATAAAAACTGTTAATTTTATTTTTTTTAAATCGGCACGAATCTTCCATTTAGTGTCTCGTAACATGATCAATAGTGAGAAAATTGATTTTATGATTGCATATCACAATAAAATAAACTAAGTTCCAAAAAACGTCTTTGTAGTATGGCCACTTATACCCGAGGTATAGTTTATAGTCCAACAGGAAATATACATATAATGAACTATTAAGTTATGCTTAACTATGAGTTATGCTTATATAGATAACAATATGTACCGAAATATTGGTGTCAATGATAATCTTTTTGCGGTTACGTCGATACATTAGCGGCTCTTATTCAACTACTATAGGAATAGCTTTTTGGGTTTGATGGTGGGATTAAGATAAAGAATAAATATTTCACTATTCATTCGCCAAGTTTCAAGTAAAGAACTAAAAACTTTCATCGCAAACTAAGAAAAAGTAAAAAAAAACAATGCGTTTTTTAAGTAGTAGCCATCGAAGTAACTGATAATAACTTTCATATTTCAGAATAAAACTAAATGAATGAATTATGAAAATATAATTTAGAGCGGCGAAAATCAATTCGTTAATGGTTCTTGGGATATCACGTATTTTAAAATTTTATGTAGACTTTTTGTGTTGTTTTCCTTTAACGTAATATCCATGGACGTAACCTTATTTTTGGCTTCATTTGAAAGAATGAGAAGAGTAATAAAAGGTAAGGTTTTTATAAAAATAAATTCAATTTATGTACGTATATATCAAAATTTTTGTTATTCGGAAAAAATGTTCTGCTTTTTTGCATTAGATAACACAGGCCAACGAAAATTAAGCTTTTTGTACTCAAAGACAGTCAAGATCTCGAGATATTCTAACTCAAAAGTGAGAAAATGGAAATTTTCAGCAAAATTTGGAACAATATAACATAAGAAATGATTTTTTCCCCCTTAAAACTGCATACTCCATTGTTACGTACTACTTTCTTCCCTTTCATTTCTATTTTGCATCATCTCAAAACGATTCTTTGCCTCTGAGATATGGAACACATTAATGATTTCATTTTCACACTGAAAAAACTAGCAAAGAAGGCGATGAAAGCGAATAAGTTATTTTATTCGATTGATGAAGGGTTTGGCATCTCAAGGTTTTTGAATTTTTCTGAATTCAAATCTAAGCTCAGATTTTCAAAATTCAATATGACGGATCTTTTCTAGTTTTCCAGTGTGAAACTAAAATGGTTAATGTGCCAAATCTCGAAAAAAATCAGTTCGAGTACTTAACGATGGCGTAAGAATTTTTAAGAGTGAAAAATCGCTGTTATAATTATATTGTTTCAAATATTGCTGAAAATAGCCAGTTTTTCACTTTTTGGTTAGGTATCTCGAAATCCTGACGTATAGAAAAAATTCAGATAATGGATTCGTTTTTAGGACATCAAAACCCTTTGGGGTCACCTAGTCTGGTCTTTGGGTATACATTTTGTCGGTCTACGTAATTATTATGTGTCATTTTCTTTTTATTATTGAATATTTAATTAAATTGGCTCATTTAATAAAATAAGAAGCCTTAGTTAGGGAATAACAAAATACATGATATCAAAATCCCCAGGAACGCTACTGAATACTGTTAGACCGGTTTCATATGAAATCATGCACTGAGTCGACGGCCATGTCACGGAATCGTTTGAGTCGGATATATATATATATATATATATATATATATTCAATATATATATAATGGTCAGGAAACACGAAGAAGTGGGAAAAGGGGCGTTTCTGTACAAAGCAGCGGAGGAGGCTGCTGAAACACTCGGCCTTGACTTCAATACTAGGGGTGAGCAAAATGCATCAAATCTTATCCATCTTGAATACTCACTCCTGAAGGCCCGGATTAAGAAAGCACAGGAGAAAGACTTCCACGAACAGCTCCTCGACAAGAGGATGCACGGCATCTTCCACAGAAATGTGGAAGATCAGTCGATGTCGTATGAGCTAACGTTTGCTTTCCTTAGATCACCCGGATTGAAGTCGGGCACGGAGGGCTTCATTTTGGCATGTCAAGACGGTGTCATTTCCACTCTAGCATACCGTCGCCACATTTTGAGCCAAGACATTCCCGATGATAGTTTCAGAGCGTGTCATGCACACCCCGAGCATCTAGGACACATACTATCTAGTTGTCCAACTCATGCGGGAACGACCTACATCCAAAGGCACAATGCGGCACTAAGAGTGCTTTATTACCATCTCTGTCACTCTTATGGCATTAGCCCAAATACCTCTCCGCTAAACGCTCCTAGAGAAATAGAGTCAATTGTCGAAAATGAGAAGTGCCGCATATACTGGAACTTCATATTCTCGACAATTGTTTCTGTTGCGCACTCGAGGCCTGACATACTTCTCCTTGACTTCGAGAAACGAACCATGTTCGTTATCGAATTTTCGGCACCAGCTGACAAAAACGTCACAGCCAAGGAGAAAGAAAAGAAAGAGAGGTATAAAGACCTTATAAGGGAGTTGCGACGGTTATACCCGAAATATTCTGTTAAGCTAATCATCTTGATCATCGGCGCTCTTGGAAGTGACAAGGTTTCACTGGTTAATAGCCTGAAAAGCATCCCTGCGTGTCAAAAAAATGCTGAGACACTTGCGGGGAAAATGCAGAAGGCGGTCGTCCTTGGGTCGCTCCGTGTCCTCAGGGTGCACGAGACTTTTGCCGGACCATCGTATTGAGTTCGCCGCAGACTGTAACCACCTATCTCACGGTCGTGTGACGTGGTTACAGCTGAAATTTTACCGCGATTTCGCTCCGACCCGCTCCCGGCGAAATCCTGCGGTTGTCCTTATGACAAACTTTTAACTATATATATATTGTTTTCCAGGGAAGATATGAGATAGGTGTTTTTTGTTTTTGAACAAATAAATTTTTTCGCAAACTTAGGAATATTTAAAGATTCGTGTGAATTTTTGAAAAATCAAAGAAAATTTTCTTAAAAATGGTGTATTTTGGGAACATACTTATATAATTTAATTTTTTTGAGCTTGTAGTGGTTCATGAACTCTCTTAAATCAAGCAACAAAACTGGAAAATTGTAATAATGAATCATATATTTATGTGAAAAGGAATTGAAAATATGATAACTTTCAGCATTTGAATAAAAAAATTAATAAAATGATGCTCTTCGTTAATTAATTTGACTACTTACTCTGCTTATGATGCCTATTATATTTCGTCTGCTTCTTTTCATTCGAGTACACTGGTACTTCCTTCCGTGGATGTCTAGAGGTGCTTGCGATGTACGTTTTATTCCTGCCGTTTTCACCAACTTCTACCATCCATGCATGAGCTTTTTGAATTCCCGTAATTACTGGAACCTTTTCACATGCGGTTTACCAAGCCGCCAGCATCAGCACAGTGTTTTCTTGCAAGCCGATTTAGTCACTTCATAATACTGATAGCGATTTTTGAAGTTAGCTGTGCACCTTATGTTATTATTGTGATTTCTTCTAATTTATCAGGGTTTGAGGATTCGATAATTTGCACAATCGGAAATTACTGCGAATTTTTTAGTTTATGTACCTCGTTAACAAACAGCAGTAAATATTGATATCTCATCATTTGTCCAATGATTAGATTAAATTTGATCTTTTAGCAATTTTTCCCAGTTTTGAGCGAAATCCCCCTGCATTATTAAACAAGGTGAATCACTGTTAGCACGATCTTTCTCTTCCTTGAATTCTCCTCTTTAAATATTTTTGACATATTTTTGAACGTTCGCTATTTCTATCCAGGCTGCCAACTCTGAACAAAGCTAATAGTAGAAGTTGTTCTCTTTTCTATGTAAGTTATCTTTATTCCAAGCTCCAAGCTGGCAATCTTCGCTTATGAGAGATCACGTCAATTTAGGCAAAATTTCATTAGGAATATCTTTTACATTAGATCCATCCATTTTTAGGTTTTTTAGTGCAATAAGGTAAAGTTCAATATTAGTTCAGTAAGTGCAAAGAGTTTTGAATGGTGCCGTTGAGTCCACTTTGGTCGCAGAGAGCAAAATTTGCTGTTTCCAATTCTGATGTTTGAATTTTTCCCCCGAAACATGTGAAATATTTTACTAATACTTTGCGTTAAATATCTTTTCACTTTTTGACTCTTTTACCATTTTTATTAACTGAAAATACATCATTCTTGTTTGATATTTGTGTTGTACAATCTAAGTCATTGCTTAAATAATATTCTGATGCTAATTGATTTATCAATCGTGTATTTGGTTACATCAGAAAACGTGGAAGTAAATCTTACTTCGTGTATATTATTGGAACCAATCTCGGCAGACAAATCTTTTCTTATGTATTTCTATATTTTTTAAAGCTGATTTAAAATTAGATATCCACACATAGTTAGAAGAGCACTTCTCCTTTCGCAATGACATATTATGATTTGTTTTATATTTAACGAAGTTCGCAGATGTGAAGTATTTAATTTCTTGTTCATGGCTTATTTCGTCAGTCCGCACATAGACATTTGGTTGAAATTCTTTATCTGTACAATCTCAAATTTCATTTTCACATTTATTATTATTATCATACGGGAAAGCAGGGTAATAACTGCTCATAGCAATGCGGTAAAACCTATTGTACCATACCCAAAAATTTAAACTATCTCCCATAAGGTGAGCCTCTAACATACACGCATACACTGATTCACAGAAGACGCCATGGAAGTCTTCCCTTTTTCGAGAAAATAATTCCCCAGGTATTCGTTTTTGAGGCTGGCGTGCCTGAAACCTCTGGCGTGTGCATCACATTCACAAAGTAAGTGACGAGCTGTATCCTTACGAAAATCACACTTTCGACAACGAGGGTTGTCTCCAATCCTCATGTTGGTCAAGTATTTTATCAGTCGGGAGTGTGTAGTAAGCATCCCTATGATATGAAATTCTTAGAATGCACAATTTTTTTGGATTTCTTCCAATATCTCGCCCACCCTTACGATGCGTACGATATATTACAGTAGGGTTCCGGGCCAATCAGGGGCTGCGAAGCTTCCATCTTAGCCAGTGCATCTGCTTTCTCATTACCTACAATATCTTTATGGCCGGAAACCCAGATCAGACCGACCCAGTTTTTACTGTCAACCTTAAGAAGATCTTGAAGGCAACTCTAGAATAGTCTGAAAGTAACCTCTTCAAATGTAAGAGCTTTAAGTGCCATTCGACTGTCAGAACAAGCGTAAGCGTGTTGCTCTTTTAAGCCTGCTTGAAAATTTCCTCCAGGCAAGCTTTAATAGCTATTATTTTGGCCTGGAAATTTGTATGGAATGTGCCCAGTACTGTTGCTATCTCAGCCATTGGCTTCTTCTTAAAGATTCAGTGTTGCCAGATCAGGGGTTTACCCACTAGATTTGGGGTTTTTTTGGGCCTTCAACGGGGATTTTAGTGGGAAAAATTCTTTAGTGGGAAAACTCAGTGTTTTTTTTTGCTCTAGGGGTTTTTTTAGTTCTTTTTATGAATCCAGAGAATATTTTTTAATTCTACACCTAAAAGAGACAAGTGATTTGCATTCCCTGTATTAGATTTTGCGTCAAAATGAATGCTCAATCCCTGTTGGACTACGCGTGCCGTTCTGCGTTTTTATTAGTAGATATGCATAGTTACTACGTGTTTAGCCAATCATTTCTGCGGACTAAACGCATACGAATTCGTATTTCGTGATTGGACACTCGATAATAATAATTTATAATAATAATAATAATTTCTGGTGTAGGGATGTGGCGACCCCATCGCCCAAAAGCTCCGGCTCTTGCAGTCAGTCAGGTTGCATTGGGCTAAGTCCCCAATGCAACGAATTAGGCAGTAATGTCACCAGCATCGCGCAGTGCCACCAACAATAGGCCTCTCTCGGATGGAGGCCATGGTTCAGTTGGGAGTGGCAATAGGACCGAACCGAGGCGACGACCAGGCAATGGCCCCGGACAAACGCGAAAACATCGATTTAAATGGTCGGACCAACTCAGGTGGGACATTTTTACCTATAGGCAAAGAAGCTCACCGGCGCGAAGAGGATTCATGCAGAGGTTAAATGACCATTTGGTCAATATGCACCTGGAATATGCTCATGAAACGCCTCAGTATTTAAGAGATCAGATATCCTTTCTGCGCAAAAACGGATATAAAGCTCTTTATCAGCAAGAAGAAGAGCAACATCCTTCAACGAACATACCAGCCGTTATAGCAAGACTACCTTTGCAGATGGCCGATAATGCCAACAAGAGAAGTAGGAGATCTATCTACCAAAAAGTCTTACTCAGAATGGATAAATTAGCTGAAGCTAATACTGCTGTCCCCGATTTGCTCCCCGAAAATGTTAATCTCTGGAATCTGAACTGTGTAGTTCACGAGAAGGCGGTCTTTCTGCTTAGCGAAAAAAAAGTAACGATACTTCAGTACGCCTGAGTAAGACTCGCGAGCGTATTGCATAGCTTCAGTTTAAAATTGAAAGTCTTCTGGGAGCAAGTATATGGAGATACTTATCATCTAAATAAAGACGCTTCAGATATATCACTCTTTCGGAACTTTTGCCAAAGGCAAAGGTTACAAGGGCCAGAGGAAGAGTGTCCACTAATTACTACTGAAGGAGTGAAGAAACTTATCGCTGGAACTAAGAACTTTTCAGCGCCAGGGCTAGATAAAATGAACAAATTTTGGCGGAAGAAGTTCACTTCTACGCAACAACATCTAGCTCGTATATTTACTACTTTCTCAAACGAAGAACAACCCATCCCGCAGGGGCTAGTGGAAGGGCACACGGTATTGATCCCTGAGCCCGGAGATTTGTCAATCCCATAGAAATACAGGCCCATGGCTTGTTCAAACACCAATGAGAAGCGATTCACTGGCATCCTCAAAGAGAGGATATCAACATCTATCGAGCCGGTATGGAGTGCAATAGTTGAACAAAGTGGATGCAAAAGAGGGCTGGCAGGTTGAAGGGAGAACCTGTTAATAGACAGGTGTATTACCCACGACTCGATCAGGTATCGACGCAATCTATCCATGTCTTGGATTGACTACCGTAAGGCATTCGATAACATGAACCATCTGCCACTTATTAGGCTCCTTGAGTGCCTGGAGGTGCATCCAAAACTAGTAAGATGCCTAAAAGAGCTTCTGCTCTTGTGGCGGAAAAGATTTTGTCATAACATCTGATAAAAGACAAGTGACTACCAGCTATATTACATATAAGAGAGGGGTCTTCAAATGAGACTCTCTAAGTCCGAGTCTGTTCTACATCTCCGTCTTGCCTCTATCTATTGTGCTACGAGGCAAAAGATCTGGATACCTATGTGGCCCGTCGAACTGAAGAGAACATAAGGTCGACCACCTTTTATACATGGACGACCATAAACTCTTTGCTTTCTTGAAAGAGGACCTTAGCATCCTTGTGGATGCAGTAAATGCGTATTTTAAAGCGATTGGCATGAGCTTCGGACTGGACAAGTGTGCCTGCGTCCACCTACACCAAGGAAGACTAGAAACTACGTCATCTGGTGACGACCAGGATGTTCAACTCATAGGCGGAAATACCATTCAACATCTTGGTAATGAAGAAACATATACATATATTGGATTACCGCAAGCGGAAACCCAAAATGTGCGTGTTTCAAAAACGGCCTTTGAAAAAAGATATCGTCAAATTTTCAGAAGAATGTGAGCTTCCGAATTATCTGGAAAGAATAAGATCCAGGCGACCAATACGCTGGCCGTTCCTATACTGCTCAGCACGTTTGGTGCAGTAAAATGGAAGGTCGATGAGTTGAAGCAACTTGACCGAAGCACAGGCAAGATGAGGACAATCCATCGAAGTCATAATCCTAGATGTTTCGTACCTCGAATATACCTCCCTCGAGATAAAGGGGGTAGAGGCTTGCTAAGCTTGAAGTGTTTTCATCGAAGAACGGTTCTGGCTACAGCCTGCTCAGTTCTAAATAGCACAGATTCTCTGATGCGACTCGTACATCAACGTGAAGTCGTCAATGCTGCGGCGTTTCTACACCGTTCTGTGGATTGGGGCGCAGAGGAGCTTGATCTCCCATTTGATTCCAACGACAACACACATGGCCTAGCATCACTAACACCTTTGGTGCTTAAAAGTCGTGTGCAGGAAGCAGAACAAACACGTCTACTAAGAGAACATGCTGGCAAGCCCCTTCATGGATCGGAGACTAAGGGATTTCTTTTCGCCTGTCAAGACAGAGTTATAGACACCTTAGTTTACCGCGAGCGCATAATGAATGTACCTGTAGGCGATACCAACTGCCGAGCGTGCAAGCAAGAGCCAGAAAAACTTAGACATGTTCTCAGTGGATGCTCAAAGTATGCACGCTACGGGTACATAGAGAGACACAATGCGGCTCTTAAAGTGTTATATTACCATCTTATGCACTTGTATGGTGTTGATCTTTTGCCCGTCTTGTCCTACGCCCAGGAGGAACTCGAGCCCGTTGTTCGTTGTCACCCGATAATATCCAGATGAGGTAGCAAATCTAGTTTTCCAAAGGGGCATCAATCTATCTATGCATCTCACTATGTTTCGATGAACCTTCAAGCTTTCCCACAGACAGATGATAAATCTATGACAGATTAAATCGAAAGCTTTCCGGTAGTCAAACCAGGCCATTGACAGGAAGTGCTGATAGACTGCTGTGTCTCTGCAGACGCACCTGTCAATCAGCATGTTCTCTCGGCAACCTGCTACACCTTTTTTCTAGCCACGTTGTTCGTACATCTCTCTCTACAGAGGCTCGGTTCTTCGAACAATCCTGTTGTTTAGGACAGCTATAAAGATTTTATACAGTGTATTCAAACAAGTTATTGACCTGTAATTCTCTGAGTTGGGCAAGTTGCCTCTTTTTGGTAGGAGTAATACAGTCCTAATACCAGCCACTGAGAAATGGGCGTTTCCGACTTTAAATAAGAGGCTCTTGATACCGCCTGGTCCTACAGCAGAAAAGTTCTTTGTACCCCTGAGTGCTTTTTTCTACTCTTCGGCAGTGATTAATGGACATTCCTCCTTAGCTTTTATGAGGTTTTTGGGATCTTGTATACCTCTCTTAAGAAAGTCTCTACCTCGTTGGGCTTGGGTGGATTTTTGAAAGAAACAGGGAGATCGTTGAAGAGGCGCGATGGGTCAGCGAGAAGCTGTTGATTCTCTCTGATTCATCTCTTCCTCTTCTGTATTTTCCTCCATGTGTCAGATAATATCCGTATTTTGTCAACAATATGCTGCTTGATTGTCAGCAGCTTTGACTTGTTCAGTGTGTGATTGTAGGTCCTCAGTTCTTGGGCGAATTTTTAACCCTTTCTGTGAACGGACTACCAGATATTATGTACTCAATCACAAACTGAAGATGGGAAGCATTCTGTCTTGCCCATTCAATCTTCTTGTTCAGTTGATGCATGCGTCTTTTGGTCTTTTGATCCATCGTCGGCTCTAGCCTTCGATTTGAATCAGCCGAAGCTATTGCAGCACCATAAACTGAGCAATTGATGGTCCAGAGGTTGGACCCCTGCAAGATATCTTCACAAAGAGAGGCACCCATTTCAGCTAGATCTTGGGGCTTAGGAGAAACCTGCATATTGGTGTTCCTCCTTGTCCTGGAATCGCGATCATGTCGCAGAAGGTGCCTGCTTTCCGCGGTCGGTCTTCATATCGCAGCGGTTGGGGAAGCGCTCCGCGTAAATATCCATTTTTTCAGAGGTACAAAACGTTGATTTCGCAATGATTGAATCAAAACGTGCTGAAGTGCTGGGTATTTCTGGCACCACAGAGTCTGCATACGCACCATAAAGCCTCCGTGAGCAGGGATAATGCTGGTATCGTAGCAGTCCAGCAAGTGGTCCTTGAGTGTTCACATCCACTCAATGTAGGCGTTTCGCCGGTTCGTCGGGGTGTTTCCATCTGAATTATTTTCAGCACCTTGAACTCTAGGATGATCGGGACTGTCTGCCGACCCATTGGCGGGTGATCTGCGAGTTCGATCGTTTTGAACCGCATCTGCAACTTTTTGTGTTTTAGTGGTGTCATTGTTGTTCCCACAAGCAGCTAAGGAAAGGGTTCTTTCATCCTTGTAGAGCCCCGCGTGCAAGGATAAGGCTGCATACTCTGAGAGGTCGCCCGGTACCCCAGAGTCACCGTTTAAGACACCTCACCCAGGTGCCATTAAGCTTTCGGCACGGTTGTTGCGCCTCTGCTTAGGGGTTATTCCTTCGGGACCATCCCTGGACAATTGTCCGCCACTGCTTATTAATTATTGTAAACATATTCAGCAGAAACCCTTGGTACAGCTACCCTCTATCGGCAACCCGAGGACGCGTTCAGTGGCTTTGTCATAGGCCCTTCAGTTCTATTGCAAAGGAATCAAAACCAATATATATATATATATATATATATATATTTATTTTATTTTATATACGGCCTTGACTAAGAATTAAGAAAGCACAAGAGACAAAATTCCGCGAACAGCTCCTCGACAAGAGGATCAGTCGATGTCGTATGAGCTAACGTTTTCTTTCCTTACATCACCGGGATTGAAGTCGGGCACGGAGGGTTTTATTTTGGCATGTCAAGACGGTGTCATTTCCACTCTAGCATACCGTTGTCACATTTCGAGCCAAGACATTCCCGATGATAGCTGCAGAGCGTGTCATGCACACCCCGAGCATCTAGGACGCATACTATCTAGTTGTCCCACTCATACGGGAACGAACTACATCCAGACTCCAGAAGCACAATGCGCCACTAAGAGTGCTTTATTACCAGCTCTGTCCTTGACTTCGAAAAACGAGCCATGTTCGTTATCGAATCTTCGGCACCAGCTGACAAAAACGTCACAGCCAAGAAGAAAGAAAAGAAAGAATCGTCTTGATCATCGGCGCTCTTGGAGGTGCCAAGGTTTCACTGGTTAATAGCCTGAAAAGCATCCCTGCGTGTCAACAAAATGTTGAGACACTTGCGGGGAAAATTCAGAAGGCGGTCGTCCTCGGGTCGCACCGTGTCCTCAGGGTGCACGAGACTTTTGCCGGATCATCGTATTGAGTTCGTCGCAGACTGTAACCACCTATCTCATGGTCGTGAGACGTGGTTACAGCTGAAATTTTACCGCGATTTTGCTGGGAGTGGGTGCAATTTTTCAGATTAGCACCCGCTCCCGGCAAAATCCTGCGGTTGTCCTTATGACAAACTTTTAACTATATATACATAATTTAAAAAAAAGTTAAACAACCACCGCAGGGTCCCACTAAGAGCAACCGCCATCCAACAAAATGTCAATAGCCCCCAGTAGCACCGCGGTAAATCACACCTATGGCCACGTCTCACAACCGTGAGATGGGTGGTCATAGGCAACGACAAAATCACAACGACAGGCCTTACGAAACCCTCGTGTGTCTTGAGGACACGAAGCGACCCAAGTATGACAGCTTTCTGCATCCATCTCGCAAGTGCCTTGGCACGCGGGTATGGCTTTAAGGTTACGAACCAGTGATAGTTTTGCACCTCCGAGAGCACCTATCACAAGGACAATTACTTGTACCGAATATTTTGGGTACAGTCGTTGTAGCTCTTTTTTAAGGTCTTGATACCTCTTCTCTTTTTCTTTCTCCTTTGCAGTGATGTTGTATTCGGACGGAGCCGAGAATTCGATCACGAATATAGTTCGTTTCTCGAAGTCTTGGAGAACAATGTCAGGCCTCGAGTGCGCCACGGAGACTGCTGCCCGAAAATCGTAGTTCCAGAAAATTTGGCACTTCTCGTTTCGGACAATCGACTCTATCTCCTTTGTAGCGTTCGTCAGGGCAGGGTCGCGGCCAACACCGTAAGAGCGACAAAGATGGTAATAAAGCACTCTTAGGGCCGCATTATGTCTATAGATATACGTCGTTCCCGCGTGGGTCGGACACCCTGATAGTATGTGTTCTAGGTACTCAGCGTGTGCATGACACGCTCTGCACCTATCACTGGGAACTTCTTGACATAAAATGCGCTCACGGTATGCTAAGGTGGAAATGACACCGTCCTGGCATGCGAAAATAAAACCCTATGTACCTGAATTAAGCCCTGATGATTTGAGGATTTGATTTCTGTGAAAGTTTCCGTGCATTTTCTTGTCGAGTAGCTCTTGTTGAAAATTTTCAACCTCTGGTCTCTTCACTTTGGTTTTTAGAAGTGAAGGATCTAGATGAAGTAATGCACTTTCCTCACTTCTGATGTTAAAATTCAGGCCAAGGGTCTCGGCCGCTTGCTCCGCGGCACTGTAAAGGAATGCTCCTTCGCCAATCATCTCGTGGTTCCTGACCATCCTTAGGAGAGGATCTCTGCCATTCACAACGATGTAAGCTGTACTTCGAACAATCCGGTTATGAAGACACTGGAGATTCAGAAGTCCGCGTCCGCCTTGACGGCGTGAAATGTATAATCGCGGAACTGACGAATTGATATGCAAGCTTTTATGCATATGCATGATCTTACGTGTAATGACGTCAAGGGCCTTAAGCTCGTTCTTCGTCCATTGAACCACCCCAAACGAGTAGAGTAGAACCGGGACAGCAAGCATGTTAGTCGAAGATACCTTGTTCAACGCCGACAGATTTGAAGACCATATCTGTCGAAGAAGATGCTTGTATCTGCTTCGGAGAGACTCCTTCACTGATGTTACGTCCTGAATGCGGTTTTGAGGCACGCCCAGGTATGTATAGGTCTCTCCAGTATTAAGATGTCTGATAACACTTTTATCCACAAGCTCAGGATCCTTGGGAACGCCAGTACTCTTTCCTTTCTTCAGATAAATTTTGGCACACTTGTTCAAGCCAAAGTCCATCCCAATCTCTCCTGTGTAGTTCTTGACAATATTTATAGCAGTTTGAAGTTTGCTTCTACCAGAGGCATAGATCTTCAGGTCATCCATATAAAATACATGAGTGACCTTATGCTCGCGCTGATTAGTGTCGCCACAGAGATATCCAGGAGAATTTCGTAGTGCGAGAGATAGAGGCAAAATTGTGATGCAAAAAAGCAAAGGGCTCATGGTATCACCTTGAAAGACGCCCCTCTGGAAGGTGACGTTGTTCGTTGTCACATGATAATTTCTAGATGAGATAGTAAATCTAGTTTTCCGAAGAGGCATCAGTCTCTCTATGCATCTCACTATGTGTGGATGTACCTCCAAGCTTTCCAACAGACAGATGATAAGTCTATGAGAGGTTGAATCGAAAGCTTTCCGGTAGTCAATCCAGGCCGTTGACAGGACGCGCTGATGGGCTGCAGCGTCTTTACAGACACACCTGTCAATTAGCAGGTTCTCTCGACAGCCTGCTACACCTTTTTTCGAGCCACGTTGTTCGTACATCTCTCGCCATACAGGCTCAATTCGTCGAACAATCCTGTTGTTGAGGACAGCTGTAAAGATCTTATACAGCGTGTTCAAACAAGTTATTGGCCTGTAATTCTCTGGGTTGGACAAGTTGCCTTTTTTTGGCAGGAGTATAGTGCGTCCTAACACCAGCCACTGCGGAATGGGCGTCTCCGACTTTAAATATGAGGTGAATATGCGGGCCAAATGTTGGTCTGTAAAAGTAAACTTCTTCAACCAAAAGTTCTTGATACAATCTGGCCCAGCAACGGAAAAGTTCTTCGTGCCTCTCAGTGCTTTTTTCACCTCTTCGGCAGTGATTGGTGGACATTCCTCCTCAGATTTTATGAGGTTGTCGCAAAACTCCTTGAAGCGGATGATATTTTCAGTATCTTCTTTCAACTCTAGTGTTTTCGGGATCTTGTACACCTCTCTCCAAAAAGTCTCTACCTCCTTGGGCTTGGGGGGATTTTTGACAGAAACAGGTAGATCGCTAAAGAGGCGCGATGGGTCAGCGAGAAACTGTTCATTCTCCCTGATCCATCTCTCCCTCTTCTGTATTCTCCTCCTTGCGTCAGATAACAGCCTATTTTGTCAACAATATGCTGCTTGACTGTCAGCAGCTTCGACTTGTTTAGTGTGTGATTCAAGATCCTTAGTTCTTGAGCGAACTTTCGAACCCTTTCCGTAAACGGTCTACCAGATGTTATGTAGTCAATCACACATTGAACACGGGACGCATTCTGTCTTGCCCATCCAATCTTCTTGTTCAGTTGATGCAAGCGTCTTTTGGTCTTTTGATCCATCGTTGGTTTCAGCCTTCGATTTGAATCAGCCAAAGTTCTCGCAGCACCATAAACTGAGCAATTGATGGTCCAGAGGTCGGACTCTTGCGAGATATCTCCACGAAGGAAGGCATCCAGTTCAGCCAGATCTTGGGGCTTAGGAGGAACTTGCATGTCAATGTTCCTTCTAGTAATGAAATTGCGATCATCTCTCAGAAGGTGCCTGCTTTCTGCGGTTGGTCTCAATGTCGCTTCCTCATCTTCGTCTGCAGCTTCATAAACCAGCGGTTGGGGAAGCGCTCCGCGTACATATCCATTTTTCCGGAGGTAGTCGGCTTGATTTCGCAAAAACTGATGCGAAACGTGCTGAAGCTCTGGGTGTTTCTGGGCGTTTCGCCGGTTCGTCGTCGTGTTTCCATCTAAATTATTTTCAGCACCCCGAACTCTAGGCTGATCGGCATTGTTTGCCGACCCCTTGTCGGGTGCTCTGCGCGTTCGATTGTCTTGAACCGCATCTACAACATTTTGGTGTTTTGGTGGTTTCATTGTTGTTCCCACGAGCAGCTAGGGAAAGGGTTAGTCCGTCCTTGCAGAGCCCCGCGTGCAAGGATAAGGCTGATACTCTGAGAGGTCGCCCGGTATCCCAGAGTCACCGTTTGAGACACCTAACCCAGGTGCCATTCAGCTTTCGGCACGGTTGTTACGCCTTCGCTTAGGAGTTATTCCTTCGGGACCATCCCTGGACAATTGTCCGCGACTGCTTATTAATTATTGTAACCATATTCAGCAGAAACCCTTGGTACAGGAACCCTCTATCCGCAACCCGAGGACGCGTTCGGTGGCTTTGTCATAGGCCCTTCGGTTCTATTCCAAAGGAATCGAAACCGAAACTGAATATATATATATATATATATATATATATATATCTCCCTGACAAATTTCTATTTTCCCTAACTATTAATATTCAGAAGTAGCCTTTTAATCTTGTAACATTTCAACATAGAGTCTTTTATTTATAAAGGATTCTACTTTTAGAATGCTCTTCATAAACGAAATAAAACAATACAATTTCAGATTAAAATTGGAGTATTTCAAATCTATGTATGTATGTAATCTATGTAATGTATGTACCAAAAAAGATTACTTTTCTACAATGAAAGTTGCATTTTTAATGCAAAAGGACGAATTTTCGAAAAGCCAGTTAGATTTTCATCCAAAATAGATAACTTTTCAACAAAATAGATAAATTTTCCACAAAATAGTCAAATTTTCAACAACATAGATTTTGTAACAAATTGTTTTAGTTTTCACCTACACAAATAAACTTTCAACAGCAAACATATAAATTCATAACAGAAAATGTATTTGTTGATATTTCAAACCTAAAAGACAATAAATTTTCAATAAAATAGTTACACTTTTAAACAAAGAGTTGAATTTTGAGCAAAATAATTGAATTTTCAAAAATTTTTAATTAATTTACGTCCTGCAGAGATGAATTCTAAACAGTAAGTTTGATAGTTGATATTTATTACAATAAAAAAAGATTAAATATGTACCAAAAGATTTGAGTTTTGCAATAAAACAGACAAATTTTTAACAAAAAAGATTTTTCAGTCAAGAAAGAGGAAAAAGTTCATCTGAATTGTTGAATTTTCAAGCCAATAGACGAAATTTCTAAAAAACAGTTGAATTATCAACACGAAAATATGAATTTTTAACAGTTTAGGTAATTTGAGGCCAAAGACTTACATTTTCAACCAAAAGAGAGGAAATTTTCAACAATAAACTTCTACAAAAAAATACGAATTTTCAACTAAAAAAGATCAATTTTCAACAGAAACTGTGAAAGTTAATAAAATTTCAATAAAATATTTCAACGTTTATCCAAGCAGTCAGATTTTTAATTGAAAAAAATCGATTTCAACAAAATAGTTGAACTTTTAAAGATGAATTTTCAACTAAAATTATTAATCATCACCTAGAATATTTAAATTTTCAGTTTCAAAATTTAATTTTCAACCAAAAAAACGAATTTATAACCAAAGAGATGAATTTTCCACTAAAAAAAATAAATTTTTATCAGAAAATGGGAAAGTTACATATTGAGAAAAAAAAGAATTTCAAACCATGAAAAAAAGTTTACATAATAATTCAATCATCAAGCAAAGAGATGATAATTCAATGACAAAAAATAAATTTTTGATAAACCAATTTAACATTAATCCAAGCCGCTAGATATTCGATTGAAAAAGATGGATTTCAATAAAAAAGTTGAACTTTGAAAGATGAATTTTCAACTCAAATAAGGAGTCATCGCATGGAATAGGTAAATTTTCAGTTTGAAAAGTTAATTTTCAACCAAGAAAGAAAAACGAATTTACAACCAAAGAGATGAATTTTTAACTAAAATGATGAATCATCAACAAAACATTATCTTTTAACAAAGTAATTCAACTTTCAACCGTGTAATTCAATTTTCCACAGAAAAATATAAATTTTGAACACATAATGCAATAGTAAATATTTCAATAAAAAAAAAAAATTTTAATTTCAGATCAAAAACAGTTGAATTCAACAAAAACAGACAAATTTTGATCAAATTAGTTGCATCTTTAACCAAAGAAGATTAATTTTCAACCAAAAAGTTGCATTTTCATTAAAAAAAGATTAAATTTCTTCTGAAAATCGTGAATTTTGAAACAAAAAAAAAGTATTTGGAAACGAAATAGTTGAATTTTCAACCAAGAAAGATTTTAGTTCAATTTTGAACATCAAAATATGAATTTTTAACCCAAAAAGACGTCGTTTTATCTCTTTGAACATTTTGAATAAAAATCTGATCGCGAGGAGGATGAAAATGCAAAAAAAAATTACTAACTAAAAAAAATTATATGACGGTGGCCGCAGAACTTCATTTTCGAAATTCCTCAATTTTTCGCTGACCAATTTTTCATTTTACCTGGCCATTAATATTCAAAGACCAGGATCTTAATTTTATGCAAATTTTATCGTAGAATCTTTTATGAACGGAATAAAATAATTAAAAATGTATAATTCATTACACTAGCTTACAGTCATTTCCTACATTTAGTGCCGCTATATTTTTCTAAGGCATTTTAGCCTGCTCAACTTGAAAATCGCATTTAACAAACTTTTTATGAATTTGTTTTTGAAATATGAATCTAAAAGAAAAAAATGGTGATGACAGCTTCAAATCTGCTGCGAATATTCGTGCCATTTTCCCTGATCAATTTGGCAGTTAAGGTGCAATGAACCAAAATATTTGAAAAAGTGATGATTTTAGACAAAAATAAACATACAAAATTTCGAAAACCAATCCATAAAAATTTGTTTCAATGCGATTTTGAAGTTGAGCAGGCCAAAATGCATTGGAAAAATATAGCGTCACTAAATGTACAGATTTTTTTTTCAATTTGCAGACTAGTGTTATTCATAAAAGTTATTCGAAGTGCTTCTTATAGAAATTACCTATCATATATGCAAAATTTTTTTTCAAAATCGCCGACATTCCCGTGATTTACATGTTTCACTTGACCTTCGGCCACCCCGCTTTTAAAAGCTCTTTTTCGAGTACCACTACATCTGACTTAAGCTATACAAAATACAATTTGGAAAAACTTGTTGGAAAAGATGTTCTTATTTCTAAAGTGCCCTGTAGGTGAAGAATTACCTATATATACATAGTCTTTAGCTCATATATTTATTTTTATGGGCGAAACTGAATATCTTTCATTGCTTTTCCTGAAAGAGATTAACCTTCTACAAATTCTGAAATAGTCAAACTGATCTGGGTCTACCTTGAGAAAATAACACGGTAGAAACTGGGGTTTCTATTAGAACCGATTTTTGGTTCCAATGGAACTGTAACAAAAAGGAACACAAGGAGACAGAAATGATAAATTGTACCAAAGAAACCCAAAGTATGAGTTCCAATAGAGACTTTTTGTACAAAAATAATTTTCTGCTGCAACTCGCTTCGAAGATATCACAAGTTAATTATGCTCTTTTTATATTTGTATTTATTTCAGAAAGTCACTAGGTCTAATTAGACCTCTGTGGAATAGAGTATACATAACAAAATACCTAATTAATTACCAGCACTGATCGATGCATGTTAAACGAAGTGTCTCGTTGTCCCAAAATTCGGGATGACTATTCCAATATCTTGCAAAAGCTTGGCTAGTCGTATCGAATTTTCGGGACGACTAGTCCGTACCCTTTTCCGACTCCCATAATATTCGGGACGACTAGACACAGCCAATGTTAAATGTATGATAGAATAAGTAAAGAGTTGTAAAGGATAAAAAAACAAGATAAGATAAAATAAAATATATTGCTGGTTGTATCGAAGAAGAAACAAACCGAGAAGGAAATAATCTTTAAAAATAATATGATTGAGATTAAGTAGATAACAAGAAATGGTAACATAGCATAGTAATTTGGATTCCAAAGGATATATTTTAATCTGATAATAAGTTTAAATTATCTCCTACCAATGACTTATTTCTAAAGTCGAATTACTGATTTGATAAAGATGTTCAAAAAGTTCATGTTTAAAGTGATATTGTGACAGAGCATTCCTCAAACTAGACGGTAATTTGTTCCAACGACGAGCACCTCTCGCAATGAATAAACGTTAAAGTTTACATGCTCGGTGGAAAGGAATTCTTAGTACTGTCTTTCTTTCACGAAGTCTTGACTGGGAAGGAAGCTTTTTGTCTACAAAATGAAAAAAGTTGTAAAGATAATGAGGAGCTTCATTTTTTATTACTGAGTATATCAAGTTACCCATAAAGAATTGTCTTTTCTTGGCTACGTTCAAAAATCCAGCTTATTCTCTGTAATGTGTTATGTGCGCACTCTTAGGAAAATTGTAAATAAATCTAATGCATACATTGAGGGAACGCTCGAGTTTCAAATTAAGGTTATCAGAAAATTTCATCATACACTAACCAGCCGTAATCGAAAATCGGAAGGATGAGGCTCTTATCGATGAGAATTCGAGTGGAGGTGGGAAGGAAATTTTTGTTTCTATTAAGTTGCTGAAGGATTCGAAAAGTTTTCCTAGGTATTTCACCGATCAACTCCTTCCAAGACTATGTTCGATTTAGTATAAGGCCCAGATCCAAAGCCGACTCGACGAAGGGGATGTTAAGTCCATCAACCTATAATACAGGTAGGGTGACTGGTTTTCTCAGAAGAGGGATTGAGAGAGCTCTATGACAATTACCCTTGTTTTATTAGGATTGAGAGCTAATCCATTTTCCACAGTTCAATGGGCCACAGAATCAATATCTTCCTGTTCCCAACTCAGCAATCGATCCAGAGAGGGAATAGGTTCCGAAATGCACAATTTAAAATCATGCGCATATTTATGGTAATTACAGTATTTAAGTTCACCTTCAAGATCGGTAGTATGAAGATTGAATAAGATTGGGGCAAGGATGGAAACCTGGCCGACGTCACCCCTGGCCCGACTCAGTCCTGATGACTCACCAGATTAAATTATATTGTATTCGGAAAAATTTAGTAAAGAAAGTAAAATTATAAAGATTAGTCATTTTTTAAAGGAAGATAATGCACATAAGATGTGAAAGTTTTTAGGTTATCTTGAAAATCCGACGTTTGCAACTGCGCACGTACAGATAAGCTCGGATCTATCTAAAATTGTATTATATACGCTTGCAATATCACGTTAATATTACATTATTTTAAGAAGTTAGGTATTTTTATCATCCATTCATTTCAAATGGGTCCGCGCTTTACGCTAAATGCGCAGTTAAAAACTTTGGCACTCGTCCGACCATCTATCAGATATCAACGAACTAAAAAAAACCCTCAAAAAGAGTTCTTTTGACGTCTCAGTCCTAAAGAATGACAACTTTTACTTCAGCTGCAACATTACCGAACCCCCAGTTTTTTTCTTTCAAGATAAGCTGAAGAGATCACATAACTGACCTATAGAAGAGTCTAAATGCCAAAGATCGTTTGTTATGTCAGGAATTATGCATCATGATATTTATGAAGGAATTTAGCCAATTAATGTTGTTTGTAGCGGAACGTCGAAATTGAAATGGAGCTACACATAAGGCAGAGGATATCCCTGGCATGTACTAAAACCCCGAATGCGGATATTCGTGCTTAGGCTAATACGTCATGCTCGGGCAACGCGTGCTCGACGAGCCATAAAGCAAAATGCATAATTGAGTTCATGAGTGATTAGGAAGCTCCACGAGAAACTTGGTGAATAATTTACATTCCGCTTTGGGATAGCAACGCCGCGCCGGGGTGTCCAAGAAGGAAGAAGGATGGTAGAGCAGAAAGGAAAAGTAACAGGGGAGTGAATCCATTGTTTCTATTCTGCTCATAAATCCTTGTTAAATTAATTTGCTTTATGCACTAACAGAGGAAGCGCCTTGGGTTCTGCCTAATTATAATTTCTTAATAAATAAGTAATGAAGTAGACAGATTCTGATGCACATGGATATTTTGACCGAAGTGTCATTTTGCAACGAAAAAAAGTCAATAAAATGGGATTCTCAATGCTAATCGGGGCAATGTGAGAAAAACTGAAATTTTTTGTTGATTAAAAGTTACATAGAGGACATGCAAAACTTTAAAATCGTAAAAATATCTAGAAAAATAGTAAATACGTTGTTATAAAACAGAATCAACAGTTAAGAATATTACTGATTTCGTAAGAATTCCATAATACTAAATATAGTGTGCTTCCAGTGGTGTAGTCCTAAAAAATGTAGGTGGCCCAGCGATCCCCCCCCCATTCTCCAGGATTGCAAAGAGGTATAGTGAAGAAAGTTGATACGACTTTTATATATATATATATATACCATTAAACCATTTCCCTTTCAGGGTAGGCGTGACACTACCCGATTCGGGTAGTGTTTCTAGGTTTTTCTTGTAGTTATAAATAACTACAAGTGTGGGCTCACCACACCCACGATGTGCCAACAGCACTCATGTCAGTATTCTTGAATGGTCACCCATCCAAGTACTAACCGCGTCCAACGCTGCTTAACTTCAGTGATCTGACGAGAACTGGGTTTTTCAGCGCGGTATGGCCGTTGGCCATGATTTGATTAAAACATGGTTATATATTTTACACATACGCACGCACACACACACAGTGCGTATATATGTATCAGAGCATATAACAGATTGTATTATTGTATTATTATAATTATTACACTATAATTATTATTATAATTATGTTATATCTGGTGTTAGCCTACAAGGTGCCCACTATTATTTAAATTCTCGTCTCCCGACTTTCTCCCGGTAAATATTCGTGATTCTTACCGGTTTAGAAAAAATATACTCTCTTTACGAAACCCAAAGTTTTTTACATATATATTATCAATTGTGGAAGTCGATAACCATCAGCAAAACTTTTTGCAAGAAATCTATTAACTTTGAATATAATAAGTGGGATAAAGAAATTTGTGTGTCTGATAAAGGAAAATACAGAGACACGTTTTATTATAACGTGTACTAGCAGTAAATATACGCACGCACATTGCGCGTTCACGTCTCTAGATTTTTATTTCCCAACATTAAATCATGAAGAATAACTACGTTAATTAAAAATAATAAATTAGAAATATAAACAATGTAAAAATCCAATATTAACCCAATTTTTAAATATTTTTCAAACATTTTTAGAACAATGATCACTGATTTCTAATTTGGAATTGAAAGCGTTTGAAGTTTAAAAAATATATATTTAGGACGATTTTGCACAGTTTAATTATAAAAAAAGTTGAATTGTATAATTGCTAATTTGAAGCCCTAAAAATGAAACAATTTTGTTTTTAGTTGAAGAATCACGAAATTGAATGATTTCAGATTAAAATTTTGAAAAAAGGACAGTTTCAAAAAATGTTAAAAATGGAATATTTTGAGATCCGAAGTGTGGAAAGTGGAGAATTTAAAATTCGAAGGAATTGAAGCTGTGTAATTTTTAATTAAAAACGTTTAAAAGTAAATACTTGAAAATTTAAAACTTTTAAATTTGAATAATTTTAAATTCCAAGCGATAATTATTTGACAATTTGAAATTGAAAACTGAATAATCTTTCAAAATCAAAGCTTTTGAAATTTTAAATTGTTATTATATGAGAAAATTATAATTCAATATTAAAGATGATTAGACAATTGTTTCTTAATGATTAGACAATTGTCCTGTAACAAGCCGCACCAGAAAAAGGAATTTTTAAAACCTTGATTAATAACCCAGAACTTAATTTCCTTTTATATTTATGTATACGTGCAATCTCTTTTCCTGTGCTCCCTAAAATGCAGGATTTCCCCTTGTCAGTTTTGTTTGCCTCCAATATCTTCCGGAGGTATACTCTACTTGTTTTAGATTTGAGTCGACGCCAGCAATTCGTTAGAGCACGAGATGAGGCTGGTACCGTGTGAACCAACGTGTTGGCGAATAAACTCTCTTTTGCAACATAAATTACTGATATACGTTCTAGTGTACCTGGTCGAGTTTGTATGCACTATGAAACCCTGTAGGTGAGTACACAGTGCCAAAGATTGAAATGAATTATAGTCCGAGAACACGAGGGTCTAGTACGAGCTCGAGCGGTTGGCTCTGCAAGGGATCTTCAGCGTTTCCAATTAATTGCACTCAGCTTAACCCTGACCTCCTCACCCTCGACTTGAACCAAACTACCAGACACCGCGCCGGGGTCAATCTGGATCCTCAAGTAATGAAATTGGCTCAGTTACGACTCTCGGATACGCCTTTTCAACAATATGAGGTTTAATTAAACTATAAATATTAACCCTTACGTATAGTATCGACTATCGATGTTCATCATCCTTGTAGATAGGCAACAGTTTAAACAAATTTATCATTCAGTATCATTTTTCTATTTATTATGATACGCACACCTAACTTTCTTATACTCTAGAAGTAACGTGAATCTTTTTTATCGCTTTTTTATGCATTTGAAGTATTGGTTCTCATGTATGCCGTAAATTGGGGCTAAGCGGCGCATGTGAGGAAAACCGGCTCACCCCCAACTTTATTTATCATATTTTTTTTATCTCTTTACCCAAATAAAAAATTCTAAGATCATATTTGCTAGCAAACAAACATTTATGCAAATTTTCACATGAATACAATATATATATTTTTTTCCCTGCAGAATGATTTTTGTAAGAGTTTTGGTTTTTGTGGAGGAAAGTGGCTGGTAGTATTTTCCCTGAAAAAAACATCGGATTGAAAAGTATTAAGAAGTATTAACATTTTGAATAAATTTCAATTCTGCTTTCTGATGCAGGGAAAAGGTTTGAAAAGTATTTGTTAGCATCAACCTTTACCTCGCTGAATGCGAGACTTCAACGTGCATGTTTTCTTTAAGATGTTATGGTGTTGACCAGAGTAATTTATAAGTGAAGATGTTACTTTAAAATTAATCAATATTGTTGATTGCTCGTCCATATTTTTCTTGTAATTACCCAACTGCAAGGTCTCACAGTTTCGTTCGACGTTTCGACCGTTTTCGACGTTCTTCATTAGAAAAAAAATATAGAGACTATACATTTGACGTTTTCTTTGTGAAAATGATTGGTGTGTCTATCGTTAAATTTTTTTTCAGTAAGTGAAAGAAGAACGGAATTTCTATTAAGTGCAAGTTAAAATTTTACGTTGTCAAGGAAATGCATTTTTCATAAAATCTCTATGCTTGTTTCCTAAAAATGCTCCACTGATTTAAAATATATATATATATATATATATATATATATATTTTAAAAGCAATCGAAACTTAGGGTTAGTTGATGGTTACTTAAAATTATATTTATTGAACGTTTACGGAGAAAAATTAGATTGAACGGTTCGATATTTAGTATACGAATTCTTTAATGAGTACCAAATTTCAAGAATAGATGCAGAGGACACGGGAAGGAATATGAAACAACACACTCATCATTAAAAATTTGGATTTCTCCTGCGTAAAACCTTATCTTTTAATACTTTGAAGTTATTTTATACACTTCGTACTCTACCACCTACAATTTAAGTGCGTCAAACTTTGCACAAATGAAAAACTAAAGTCTCTCCTAAAAAGTGCATTTTCTCAAAACAGAATTGAAAGCATAAATTACTATACTTTCTAGCATCAATAATGGAAATTTATATATCGTGTCTCAGTTATCGGAAGGATGAAGTCTTAATCAAAGTATAGTTTATAGTGTTCTATTGGAAACTCGACTGAGTTTGCAGCAGTCCAGTAACCATTCCTGGATGCCTCGCACTCAATAACGTTCGGTCAGCACCAAACCGAAGCTTGTTCGCATGAAACCATAAAGACCTTTAGTGCCTGGTACTTCAGCATTCAGAATACCAGACTGCAGAGAGAGGCTGATTGATGCGTAGGAAACCCGGGTTCAATTCTCGATAACTACGTTTTCTCATTTAACACGATTTTTTCTGTTTCAGCAAATAAATGTTCATAATTTAATGTTTCAAACTTATTGAATATATGTATGTATGATATATATAAATAAATGTAAGTCTATAAAAACGAAAAGTTACTATATCGACCCGTCAACAGCCACCGCTCTGTGTCCTTTTAAATTCTTTTTGGCCGATCATTCTTTACTGTTGCGAGTATAGGAACGATTCCTGTTATTGACTGGACTCCGTACACTCGTACAGTGCGCTAGATGAGTCAGACCGTCGACAAGCTGTCATCTGTTCAATTGCCTAACGAAGTTAACACCGCGATTGCACTTGAATGAAACTTCCGTCAGAAGAAGAAATCATCATCATGATGGAAGAAAAGTATAGAATTTTGCTGGGAAAATGAAGGAAATTCTTACTTTAAAGAAAAGCTTGACTCTGACCACAGACCTTTCGGCGAAGTCAATGATGAAGAGTTACGTTGGACTTCCAGTGCACTAGTTGGATGCTATGTTCATGCTTTATACTTCTGAATTTCTTGACATTCTCGGACAGCAAATTAATATAATAGTTGTTTGGTCTTGTGACTTTGGGGTCCGTAAATGATAAAGATTGAAATTTTCATCACACGTGTCGACTGTATATATGGATGCGCTTCAGTGGTTTATTCTAGAATGTTACAAATTTGATGTAAGTTTTTGTACATACCTGGGCGCGTTTTACCCTTAATCTATTTCCTGGTATGTACACTTTTTTCAAATAAAAAAATAATAAATAACCTCCTTAAATTTATTGTACTGCATGTTTATTTATAAGCAGTGTCTAACAAATTTAAATTTTTAAACCCAAGTTAGTATTTTTACAGAAAACTTAATCATTATTGCACTGCACGTTTTCGCTTAGAATTACATATCAGGGTTGCTTTAGAAATTGGTAAACCTGAAAAAGTCCTGAAATTTCGACATTCGACTTCTGTAGCAACACTGATTATAATTTACATTTTTTGTTTTCTTCCTCAATGAGGATAACACCCAGCAAAAAAACAAAACTTCAAAGTAATAATCCTGAGCCTAAGATAACAAAAAATTTTAATCATAATTCTAAGTGAAAACGTGCAGTGCAATGAAGATGCAAGCTGGTTTAAAAAGACTCAGCATGCATTAGAATGATTGTTACAGGTTTTTTTTTAATGTTTGATAAAGAAGAAGTTTACAAATAGATTAAAGGTAAAACACGCATATATATGCAATGTTACTGAGGGTCGCAAAAACCCATGAACAGTGTAAAATAATATATTTAGATGAAATATTTACATATTATTATAATTTATTGATCAATTTTTTCAGGCATTGAAATGAACTCCGTTATAATTGGGACGAAACGTATGTCTAAAGAGAAGACTGTTGAAACTGTATCTTCTCTCCTTACTGAGCTTTGCTTAGAGTGGTCTATAGACCTTCCAAATGTCAAAGCTGTGCTGTCAGAAGAATAACCCTATTATCGTCGACGCATGGAAAAATGTATTTGTCTCAAATAAGTAGATAGATAAACGTTTATTTTTTAGCCTGCTGGCCTTAAAAAATTAACTTGCTTACACTTCCATTTTTTACA
>CAKNYM010052704.1:208152-252276 GCA_932195095.1 Andricus curvator | reverse complement strand
TTTTACCGTTGCGCGGTATGTTATCTGAGGCAGTCAGAGTGCCTCAAACTCTTCTAATAGCGATAAAAAAAAATATTTTTCAATACACCTTCAATAGGATTTTATACGCCCTCTCCACGGATCTTAGGCATTTTTGAAAAAAACAATGAATCTTTTACTTACTTTATTATGATTTCCTATCCTCATAGATTAATCAGGAAGCCTTGTGTGATTTGAGTTATTAGGAAATGTCTATATTCCAAGTTCAATATTCAAGGGATAATAAAACAACCCTTTATAAGATTGGGTACCAGAAAATCAACTTTTAAAATTAAAACTTTAAAATTATACACTAGCAAAAAAATATCCCGGCCGTACTCAGTACTTCATAGCCAGGAGCAACCGACTGTGATATATTTTTACAAAAAAATGCCAACCAAAACCAATCTAATGCCGTTCGTATTTTTTAAATATTCTACGTTTGCAGTATGAGCTTACAGTTCGAACTGAATGGTAAGTGCAGACCTAGGGGGCTATTGTATACCCTGTCCAGCGGGGTGCCGTACTCTCATTGGGCGGTATCCGGAAGTTAAACGGCACCTCGCTGGGCTGGGTGTATAAAAGCCCTCGCCGTCCGCACTTTCCACTCAATTAAATAGGTTTTTCCAAAAATTTTCCTAATTAATCAGATCCAAAACTAGCGAAACAAAAATTTACCACAACTACAATAAGAACTCAAAACCTATTTTTGTGTTAAGTCGCTTAAGATAGGAACCAAAAATGTATACGACACATATCTAACAAAAATAAAGGAACAATAAAGAACATTTTGAACTAACTTAACTAACTCTCCACTCACTTCCAACTTTTCTCTCCTACTGCAAACATGGAATACTTCAGGAAACTAATGTGCTTTTTCGGCGTTAGTCAAAAGAAAACTGACATCATCACTGAACTTCCATTAGAGGTTGGTCAGTTGATACTAAGACACCTGAATAGCAAGTCACTCCTAAACGCTGCTCAGGTATAACGTAACTGGTTAATAATTTGCCAGTCAGATAATCAGCTGAGACGACAATCAAAACATTATCTACGTAGGCAAAAGCGGCGCTTGTATAAAGGCTGGTTTAGTTCAACAGCTCCTAAGTCGAGCCCAAAGCCTATACCCAAAAATCAAATACAGGAACTAGCCTTCAGGAATCCTGAAACGCAACACAATTTTGACGTCGCCAAGATGATCCCTTCATTCAAGACGGGAGCACCTGTGAAGAAAGTCGTACAAACCAACAGTTTCCCTTCTAATTATAGAATTGGTCTTAGAATGTAAGTTATGAGTGGTATAAATACCAACCTGTAACAATCATCTGAAACCTCCTTCAATTATAGAATTAGTCTTACAAGGGGACCTTTAGGTATGCTTTTTTTTCGAATTGATACTCTCCTCAATGAAAGGTACGTACCAGAGGTTTTCTGGGAAAAATCAAGAAGACGCAATTTTCACCCATTTTCGAGAAAGATGCATTTTGAAAATTGCGGACAGATGGTCATCGAGCCGGTGTAAAATTATTTCAAATCGTCGGTAGCTCCCTGGCAGAGCACTCGGCTGATATCCGCAAGGTTGCTTGTTCGATTCTCGCTAGCCATACTTTTTTTTCTTTTTTTTTCTTTATCAAAATGCTTCTTTATTCCATTGTTTACCAATATTTAATAAAATTATACCATTCAATGATTATTGTATTTTTATTATCACTCGTTTGGACAATTGTACATTTTTATTAAAATTCTTTATTCTTCAATAGATTCTAGTAATTGATGTTTTTAAATTAAAGCAGGAACAAAGTGTTCCAAACAATAAATAGAAAACTAAAATGTTTTCCGCAAACTACAAAAAAACACATAAATAATAGCCAATTATCTTTAATGCATTTAATTACTTACTTTTACATTTATTCTTAACTATTATTATTTATATAATTAAGATTATGTAGTATCGCGCACGAACCAGAGTGATACTGGTCATAAAAGCAAGAAAAACAAAAAGTTTCGCCACATCTGACACATCTAATAGACGCAGATTTTTTACGTTTACATGGTTTTTTCAGAACATTGACGGGAAAGCATAGGGGAGACCGGGGCGAGATGAGCATACGGGGTCAAATGAGACACTGCATTTTCTCTCAAAATATGTGATTTTTGTTGCTGTTCTTTTCGGAAATAATAGTAATAATGATTTTCTAATTACTCGGAAAAGGATAAAAATTAAATAGAGTAGATAAAGTAAAAATAAAAATGATTAAAATTTCAAAACCTGAATCCTGTTATTCTACGATATCATAGAACGAAAGGAAATGATTGAAAATAATAGACAATATTTTCAAACTAAAGTTTGTCGTGAAGTTTATTTACCGAACTTGAATGTACTAACGCATTTATACAGAATTAATTAATAAAAACAGGTAATATTGAAGTTTTAATCATAATTTTGATTTGGGGCGGAATGAGCCGGGTTCATGGGGTGAGATGAGACGCTCTTGTCATGTTTGTCATAACCTCTTTATGGAGCTGGCAGAAAAGTTTTTGTTTGCAAGATGTAAGTAGTTTTGAGTGGAATTTTCGAAAATATATAAAGATTCAAAACAGAGTTGCAATAGTGAAAACTTACAAAAGAAAAACTGACATTTGTGGTTAGAAGAGTCTATGACAGTTATTGTAAAATCTGTTGAATAAAGAAATTCTAGTGTCAGAGCACCTGCAATTGGGTTTGTTTATACATTTTATTTTTTGAGCTGTTTCTTCAGTATATTCTATAAACAGTTTAACAATTATATTTTAAAAATTTCAGAAATATTTTATAAATGAAAAATTTCAAATAAATGTTAATTCAACTTGAAATTAGAAAAGTTATTATATAAAGGAAAAATTTGAATTAATTAACCATTAAATGCATTTATACTGTCAAATATTTATAAAATCCTTCCCCTAAGACCTAAATAATCAGACTTAATTATACCTTACAAAATTATTTGTTGAACATTATACAGAGCATGAATTGGTACGAATAATCATATTGCTCAATCGTGTAAAACAATTATATTTTGTCGTGATACTCATTTCCATTCTCACAATACTTCAAATAATCTTCTATGTGTACGAAAAAAAGGAAAAATTATCTTCTATTAACAAAAACTAGTAATTAGTTGAGGTGTCTCATCTCACCCCAATACGTGTCTCGTCTCGCCCCAGAGCATGGGGCGAGATGAGACATGTGCACAAATTATAATTTTCATATTTTCATCGCAATTACTATTTTTGAAACACTTCGTCTTTTATGAAATTGATACATGAAGGTTCATATAATGTATAGAACCACTTACATTTTTAAAAACTAATATAGGTTTCAACTATTTCACTGAAAATGATAACTATGCTCATCTCGCCCCGGCCTCCCCTACTTCATTCACATTCATAAGTTTTCCTATCATCACAGAGTTTCGAAGCAGAACAAGCATAAT
This sequence comes from Andricus curvator, assembly GCA_932195095.1. Lineage (NCBI taxonomy): Eukaryota > Metazoa > Arthropoda > Insecta > Hymenoptera > Cynipidae > Andricus > Andricus curvator. The sequence goes on along the minus strand of CAKNYM010052704.1, from coordinate 248,785 downwards.
GCAACCTATCATAAAATATCGGAGAAGATAATTGATGGTGAACAATTGAATGTATTTTTATACTATCCTCGCGGGAATTTATTTCGCGATCATGTTCAATCAAGTGAGAACAGTTTTGAAGACGCTTCATAAGATTTTTTACCTGCCTGTAAAAATAAACTTCACAAGGCTGGACCAAAGGAGTACACTTTGGCGGAATTACTTTGGTGGTGCAATTCGATAAACCTTTATCGTCCAGCTTGAACATCTCATCCTACATGCATTTTCACATTTTCATTTTGCATTTATTGTTGAAATTTTCATTTGGAACACTTTGTTCCTAATTTAATTTAAAAATATAAATACTAGAAACTATTGAAGAATAAAAAATTTTAATAAAATGCACAATTGTCTAAACGAGTGATAAGGTAAATGCACTGGTAATCGTCACTGCATTAGTTATCGTCAGATGGCCCAGTATTTTTCGTATAACGAGACTCGCTCTTGCCGCGTATGATAAAAGATGTGATTTTAGGTCAGTTCAAATATCCTTTTATCAAATTGGTATACTTTTCTCGTTTTGATACTTGTTTACGTGCCTGACGATAATTAACGCATTTGCATAATTTGAATTTTTATCGTGAATAAAAATTGACTCCAATCAAATATCATGAGAAGTGATCAAAATTGAGTTTTTCTATATCTGCTTTAATCGGTTAAGCCCTTTTCGGAAATAAGAATTGTGTTTTAAATACAATTATAAGCATTTTTAATTTCCAATTTGGCTTAAGGTGACAATTACTAGTGCATTTACCTTAGTAACAATAAGATAAACACAGTTTTTTTGTTTGAATAAGGAATAAATAATCACTGAATGGTATAATTTCAGTAAATGTTATTCAAAAATGGAATAAACAAGCATTTTCATAAAGAAAAAAAAAGTAAGGATAGCGAGAATCGATCGCCCAACCTTGGAGTTATCAGCCGAGAGTTCTACCAGGAAGCTACCGACGCTTCGAAATGCTTTCACATTGGCTCGATGATCATCTGTTCGCAATTTTTAAAATGCATTTTTCTCGAAAATGGCTCAAAATTGCGTCTTATTGATTTTTCTCAAAAAACCTCTGGTACTTACCTTTCATTGAGGAGAGTATCAATTCAAACAAAAAAAAAAGCATACCTAAAGATCCCCTTGTTAGAATATAAGGACACAGGTTTCTTTGCCGTGTTACAAACGTTAGGTTTTAAGTCTGGACAGGTATTTTTGTCAAATATCTTTTTGTAGATTTAAATGACTCAAGTCTGCATAGCAGAATAATATTAAACAAGGAATTTATACATGAATTCTTTAAAATATTTGATTTAAGTCTTGACTGATTCTTCTAGAATGTGTAGAAATTTCTTCTTATGATTATGATTATGACGTCCAAAAATTACTGAATATTCTTTTGTCTGTCATTAATAATCTTTCACATCTCACATTTCTAGAAAACAGTCTTTTATGATTTTGAAAATATTTTGAAAATTTGCCGTAACCACGTCAGAACTGTATTAATCTAATTTGTGTGAAGTGGGCAGTAGCAATCGAGGTGAAACTAATACAAATCGTGGGTTTCTGCTGATGTAATACGAGGACCAGACAAATCCGACTTAAGTATGACTAATCTATTAGTAATCTGAAGCGGATCTCTCGATTCGAAATACGAGGGACCGTCCGAAATTCAGCTGCATTAGGTATGAGGTGTTCAAACCTTCAATTTTCTGATAACGTACCCAGTGGGCACGAAATTTGAGAACGTCATTGGAACGTTCTAAAAACGTTCCTTGGGTGTACAAGTCAAAAGACGTTATTTGAACGTTTTAAAAACTGTCCTAAGTCAGACCAAATAATGTTCTGAAAACGTTTCATGTTCCAAATACGTCCTTAAAACGTCTCTGGAACATTGTATGTTTGAGGAACGTTATTCGTACTGACATAGGACGTTTTTGAGCCGTTCTAATAACGTTCTTCAACGTTTGTGCTCACTGGGTAACCAACTGTGATTTTTTTTAAAACACATGTGGGTCTTGCCAAAAACGTGTGAACAAATTTTCACATCTAGTGAAGTATTTCTTTTTATTAATTAATTCAAACCCAAAATAGATTAAACATACTAATTTTAGTATTTTTGTCAATCACTTGTTTGTACAATGAACTAACGCAAGTGTGCAGGACTTGTATATTCCGTGATCTACCTGAACTACCTTTAACGAAAATGAACTATTCATTGATAAAAAAAAATATTGAACCTTAGTTCTTAAGATATATTTTGTTTTTGGGCTCACAGTGACTCATGTCTCATGTGCAGATTGCCGAGTATAGTGCATCGAAAATTTCTGTTTATTGCGATCCCTCTAATCTTCTTCCATTCAGTGAAAACGGAATTGTGAAAACTTTTCACACTTTGAAGGGGTGTTTGAGGTCGTTTTCCCGGTTCCTGAAAATAGTTGGTCGATATCTCGATTGGTCTTTTATATACGGAAGAGTGGAAATAATATTTAAATAAACGAGTTAAAAAATTTAATTCCTAATTTTTCTTGTATATTTTTTATTTTCAATGTGTACAAGAAACTTGAAACTTCCATAAATATTTAATGTTATTTGCTTTGAATAACACACAAAATTAGCCTGGTATTAATGATTTAGAATAATTTCGCCACCACGCACCATTCGTCCAACGACGAATTTAGTGCCACGGCCACTGCGAGGCAACCCCCGAAACTGGCCTTATATTGGAGTTCTTGTGTAAATTTTCGTTTACAACCAAACAAGCTCGATAAAGAAAACGTATTTCATCTTTTCCATCAACATCATTTTCTGAAAGTAGAAAACTTTCTCTATCGATATAATTCTTGTAAACATAACCCTACCCTAAAGAAGTATTGAATACTTGGAAGCTGGTGAAGCTGAACAAACATAGATATATCGGATCCAATGACAATAAATTTGAACATTCTCCTCCTGATTGACTTGGCACGACTCTATTTTCCCTGTTCTCTATTTTTCTTCCGTTGACGATATTCTTAATGCCCACACTCGTCACAGGACCAGAGAAAACATAATCTGCGATTACCAGCTTATATACTTTACTGCTAAGGATTGTGTGGAATGTTAAGGCCGACATTCGAGGGCTTATCCGAAATACCTGAAAGCAGTCGGTGACCAAAGAGCGAAAAACTTCAAAAACCTAAGAGGGAAGAGAACAAGGATTGGAGAGTACACCCCATAAGTCGGATTAATGTCACTTCAGTATACTTGACGAATTAATACGTCTGAGTACCTCATTGAGCTGGATACATCACGGCTTACAGGAACTTTTCTACCATAGTCGTAAGACTTAAGATCAACGTACATTCGATATTATTGAGTTTGAAAGTAATCATAAATAGAATTTGGAACTGTTTAATCCGAACACCCCATATTGAGTAATTGATATATAACCGTAAATAGGGCTCAATTCTTAAGCAATTATATTTTTATAAATTTTCTTTGACAAAATCTAACATTAAAATTATCAAATTTTATGCCAAACTTTATTAACAAGGTAGAATCTCGACAAAATTGCCAACAAAACATCATACTATGTCGGCGAAATAACTCGCTACCGGATCATGAGTTATCAATTTTATTAATTTAAACATGAAGTTTAGAAAAAATAATTTTAATTTCAAATACAAAGAAGAGCATGTGAGACATTTCAAATAAGTGACATTAAATGTACGATCGTTTGTTTATTTGGTTTGTTTATTTGGCTTGCTAGTAATAATATAGTGAAGTAATTTTATTATAAATGTAGTTGCATTAAATAAATCGCACAAGAAAATTCACAACCTGAGAAAATGTCACAATTTTTAGGTACTTATTCTATAAACGTGCTTTAGCTTGCCAAAATGTCTTCGATACGCTTGTAAAAAAACGTACTTGAAACTTTTAAAAATTTCTCAAACTATGAACTTTTTCTGCAATTTGTTTGAAACAGTCACATTTATCATGCAATAAAAGTAAGCTGCACCAAAGTGTAATATAAAAAACAGGAAGTTTTCTAAAATCTTAAAAATGCATCAGACTTTGAATCTTTATAATTTGTTTTTAACGATCAAATTTGTAATAAAATGTCAATTTACTGTACTAAATTATTACTGGCAAGCCAAAAAAGGAATTTTGAAAAAGTACCTCAAACTTTTAAGAATTGTTGTAACTGCGATTTTGTTTATGAAATTTCCTTACGACAATAATAAATAAAATTTATTTTATTTTTTTATATTTCAATACTACTTGGAATGAAAATAAAAACGCGAATGACTTAATAACCATTGAAAATTATTTACAAATCTCCTACTATTACTTATAAAAAATAAGTTATTGCTAATAAATTATTACTTCATGCATCACGAATTTTTTTATTGATTGCAAATTAATATCACTCATTTTGAATACACTTGAACCTGGATTTCAGGAAACTTGATTTGCGCCTTCCGAGAAATGATGCCCCGCCGCGGTTTCGGGTGAGAAGAGCCGCCCAGCCGAAAAGGGAGAACATCCTTGGTTACTCATGCGTGAAAAAACAGTAGCATAGCGATAAAGCGCTGAACCCTGACGGCCTAACTGGATAACTGCTTCACGTTACTTCACGTTGCATCAGTTCACTCTCAGTGTTTATACGGCCCTGATGTTTACGTTTGAAGAGCCTGCCTTTGAGCCGCAGGTCATAACCAAAACCGTGCACAAATCCAGGTTCGAATGTAGATTAAGTCTGAATATTCCATTCGTATCTTTGAATTAAGAAATGATTTCAAACCTCACGTTTAATCAAAACAAATTTGACCACATTTTAAAAAAATCGTCCCACAGCTTTGAAATTGGAAAATACATACATACAGAATATATAATAATATATAAATACATACTGAAAATTTTATTCAGGATCTTATTTTTATAATGCCAAAAATAATCTGCTTTCACTCTAAATACATTGTGTTTGCGTTATAAAAATTAAAATTATTTCTTCCTAATGGACCATTCCAAAGAAGTTTACTTTCTGATAAATATATTGTTCTAGTGTTACAATATTTCCAATGTTGTTACTTATACTTGGAGTTTTGAAGTATGTATTAACAAATAAAATACTATCAATTTTTAATCGATCAGATGAAAATTTACCTGTAATGGATGCCAACTATTGGGACATGAATTAAGCCGATGTAAGGAGTGAATACAGGATGAAAGGGAACGGGAAAATTTCAGTAGTACAGGACCATGTATAGTAGGACGAAACATGTTGGGGAATTTTTTCAAATTATAGTTTTTGTCAGAAAAAAAAAATTTTGAACTGAAATTAAGGCTTATATGTAAATATAGGTAATTACCCAGTGGGCAGAAACGTTAAGGAACGTTATTAGAACGGCTCAAAAACGTCCTAAGTCAGTCCGAATAACGTTCCTTAAACATACAATGTTCCAGAGACGTTTTAAGGACGTATTTGGAACATGAAACGTTTTCAGAACATTATTTGGTCTGACTTAGGTCAGTTTTTAAAACGTTCAAATAACGTCTTTTGACTTGTACGTCCAAGGAACGTTTTTAGTACGTTCCAATTACGTTCTTAAATTTGGTGCCCACTGGGTAGGTACAAAATGATCCTTATGGCAAGTGGCGTATAATGCACTGTCGTAGAGCACAATTCAATTACAAATTTAATAAGAAAATTGTGGAGAAGTGAGAATATTTTGAAAATCAGTTATGGGCATACTTATGTGACAAAAAATAAAAATGTCGGGCTTAAAATTTCTTTACCTTGCAGAGAACAAACATGCAATTCTTGCCTTTACTGAGCGAAGAAACATGCCATTTAAGCCTTTTTTGAGCTATTTTCACACCTTGCAGTCCATGAAGTAATTTTTTTTATATAATTACAGAATATTATTATTACAGAGAGTGCAGAGAGTTTTAGAACATTTTGTACTACCGTTTTTCAAAATCCCGGCGAAATCGAGGGCGTTCGATGTAATTCCACGTGTTTTTTTGCACTCATTAAAAAAAATTCTAACTTCGACAAAATTTTTGTTCAATTTACAATTTTACATTATTCTCAATCAACAAAAACTCTATTTACAAACAATTGTTCATGATTTTATGGTCAATAGAACATTTACAAAAATTAATATTTTGACCTTCATTCGCCTTGATATATATTTGGCTTCGATTTTCCTTCTCCAAATACAACTTTTTCGCATTATCACATTTCCAGTTTCGAAAAATTGGATTCTGTAGCCCACCATAATGTATAGACAATCAGTGGGGTAAAGGAGATATTCTTAAGGGGTAGGATTAGTGCAGTAGTGGTCAATTTATTGTGTTCCAGGTGGGAGATCATCAGTAGATCGAACATTAAACCAACTGTGGGTGAGGTAGTGGCGGATTTAAGAAAAAAGGCCTAGTCAGCAATTTTTTTGAGGGGCCCAGTTTTGTGGTACACCGGAGCATTGTCTTTCTCAACTCTTATCCATCTAAACTCTCGCTTATTCTAACCGGCTTTCTCTCGTCTACTCAAACTTGGGGCATGCTCATAACGCAGGGCGTAGGAATGGGCATTTCAAATAAGTGAGAATTCTAGGTTTGTCACTGGTTTATGAACGAGGTTTCAGTGTATAACAAAACAAGAAATATCGTCGTAATATTCAAAAATTTCCACTGAATACAGAAAGATTGCATCATGTAACTTTGAATCCTCGTCTTGTTTTTTGTTCAGCAAATACTTGCATCGCAGAATCCAAATTGAGTGAGTTTGCCATTGATCTTTCAATGTAGAGGATACTGAAATTGTTAAGTGGGTCTTTAGCTAAAGAAGCTCGGCGATATTCTTTAACGACACGGTCGCTTGCCCCCTCCCCCCTAAAAGCCCAGACTCGAATTTTTCAAATAAGATAATTGAAGTTTACTATCCCAGCAAAAAGAAACTAATTCGGGAGGATTTCGGCGAATTAACATGTTTAAATTCGCCCGAATTCTGCTTTCTGATTCGTTGAAACGAACTGAGCCAGCGCGAATTGAATGCGTGTCAATTTGCCTTAATTCGTGGTCAAGGTAATTTCGAAAAAAAAATAATAAAAATTTCATGCCTCGAGTTTCGAACCAGCGATCGCAAGTGTATAAGTCCAGAGGACTTATACACGAATTCTGGTGAATTGGAGCTTGACTTAAAATCTGGCGGAATAAAATGAATTGGCCGACACTGAAATTAATTCGTGTTGACACTTTCAAATGAATAAGGTCCCTTACAAAATTTTCGCTGAATTCAGACGAATAGGATATTTGAAGACTATATTACTCTTCACGAATTCACACACATAAAAAACAAGAAAATTGCCATCACGAGTACTGGAACTAAGGTCACGATTACTGGGATGTTTACCTTAACTGCATAAATTAAAAAATGGAAAAATTAGTTTAATTAAAAAAAAAACGTAAGTTCTAAAAATACCTTTGAAAAGAAGTCAAAAACTTCAGAGAAAGCTTACTATTTTGGAATTTATCAATATTTTTAAAAACATTAAAATGTGTTTACTGTATTGAATAGAAATTTCACAGAAAAAAAATAAAGTGTGAGTCTAACGCTAATTTCAGGGTACCATTTCCCTGCAACAAAAATTAGTCTTGGTAGTGTGAATGGCTGAATTCACACATAGCGGACATTTAACTCCGGACAGTTATTTGGCCGGACATCTCGTTACTTTTCATATTTTTGGTATCTAAAAGTTGTTGGCGCCAAGTTTCAAATGTTTACAAGTTTGTGAGAGATCTTATAGCAAGAGTACGTAACCTGACTTAACCTCGGCAAGATTTTATTTAGAAATTATTTAAAAATGGGAAATCAATAACGGAGAAATGGACGTAGAATGTACTGATGAAGAAAATATGGACGGAGAAATAGAATGTGATATATAAGAGGATTTTGTTTGGGAAGTAATTCATCATTATAAAGAACAATCTCTCTCAATCTCAATCAGTAGAAATAAATTACTAATGAAATAGTGTGAGGTCTTTTATCACTTGATGAGAGATTGAGAAAAATTCCTCACTAATTTAATTATTATTAACAGTTGTAATATGAGTTAGAAGTTTTCTACTAATTATAAAGATTAGAAAAATTAATTGTAACTTCTTGAATATACTTTAAAATAATTTGTAGGACTTTGATTATTTTATTAGATTGAATATTTAATTATAGCATTCTATATTTGAACAATTATAATATTCTATTATTAATGGCCGCACACAGGATATATCATATAATCTGAATGAATGTAAGATTCTTTGAATCCTTCGAAACACGAGTGCCTCAAGATTTGAGAACGTATACATGTTTCGAAGCACATTTTCACAAAATTCTAAATGAAAATATATTTTATAAGTTCTTCCAAAACTGTGTAAGCTGCAATTGGAAAATTGGAAAATAAAATATATTTTATATTATTTATATATATACGTACATTATTCGCCATTTTCTTAAATAAATTATAATTAATCATTCCGAGGTTAAGTCAGGTTACGCACTCCTGCTAGATCTGTCAAAAACTTGTAAACATTTGAAAACTGGCGCCGAAAACTTTTAGTTACCAAAAGTAAGAAAAGTAACTAGATGTCCGGCCAAATAACTGTCCGGAGTTAAATGTCCGCTACAAAAGGTATGGTTTCCCTCGGACTTGGGGTATGAAACGTCACCTGCTGTCAATTGTTTTTACAGTTTTGCGGCAAAAACAATAGGCGATAGTTTCGTACTCCAACTCCGAGCGAGATGGAACCCCATCTTAAAATTGGGTGATACAAAATTCATCCCAGAGTTTTTACTGTGTTAATTAAAAGACTTCAATGTCAGAATTATTAAACTATATATAATTTTAATTGTTTCTCTGAAGAAAAATTGTTAAGTTACCAAGCACGAAATACGTATTATCATTCGAGAAGCATAATTATATTCTGAAATATCATAACTCCGGGTGGTCGCAGGACCGGGGAACCAGGAGATGATCGGAATTTTTTGAGAGCGGGAAATGACAGTGAATTTATGTTTTGACCGGTATTTTTACTAGTTTATCAAAGGAAAATCTATCCAATCGCTTGAAATATCACAAATTTCATATCACAAGATATATAATGCAATTTAAAATACGTTTGATTTCAACTTTTTTTAAAATGCTAAGTTGAGTTAACTTTTTCAATTATGAAATCATTCAGTTTATGATGTGGAATTTTAAAATCTTTTACGATCAAAATTTCCCATTCTACATCTTCATTTTTAAGGGTACTCAGTGGGCACGAAATTTAAGAACGTGATTGGAACGTTCTAAAAAGGTTCCTTCGACCTACAAGTCAAAAGACGTTATTTGAACGTTTTAAAAACTGTCCTACGTCACACCAAAGAATGTTCTGAAAACGTTCAATGTTCCAAATACGTCCCTAAAACGTCTCTGGAACATTTTATGTTTAAAGAACGTTATTCGGACTGACTTAGGACGTTTTTGAACCGTTCTAATAACGTTATTTAACGTTTGTGCCCCAGTGGGTACATTTTCAATTAAAAGAATATTAAAATGCAGTTTTGAAGACTTATACAATGCAAGATTAATATCTCTTGAAACTGAAATTTGTTCATAAAAAATGTTTTCAGTTGATCAACTGTAAATATAAATTAAATAATGATTTTTAAAATTAAACTGTAGTTCGTGTATTCGTAACTGCACATTAATTGACTGATTTTATAGGGCTATTCTGAATCGTGTATAGTATTTAAAAAAAAGTATCGGTATTCTACTCATGGTAAAGTGGAGTTTGTTTTAGTTGTCATTTATTCCTAAATATAAAATATTTCACTTTGTTTGAGATACTTATGTACATACCTAGATAACAATAGGTGCGGGCGCATATCAGCCGCATGCAATGTGCTCACCAAATTTAGGTGCGATGCGTGCACTATGATCTTCATTGAATGCGCTTCATTTGGTGAAAGCACTGTGCTTCAATTAACTTTATTAATGTCAAATTGATGAATAAGTATGGTGAATTGTATAATCTTATTATCTTGTTGCAATTATAAATATTTTTCTGCAAAAATAATTATACTACATATACTGCAATTTGCATTTAGGGAACTCCATGCTGGATTCACAAGAGAGTATATCAACCATTCATTTTGCGGATTATTGTTTAAATTACGCAACTTGTTACACATACAAAAATACATCTCAGTTATTTTTCTCGAAACTTTTTTCGAAGAGTTATCGCATTTTGAAATTTTCTCTATTTTGAAATTTTCTGTAAAGAAAATGAAAAATTTCCATAATAATTTATGACGTTTGACTCAGATTCAATAAAATAATTTAAACTACACATTTTCATATGAAATTCACACGGGGAATCCAGATTTTGAGATAGCAACAAGCAATTGCTTTCGATTACGCCTTTATTCTTATTCTTAAATGTTTTTCACGAAGTTAAAAATCTCAAAGTTGCCCGATTTTATCTTTCTTAATATATATTTTTTGAGCAAATATTTTTAAATTAGTGAGATTTAATGTATTTTTGAAAATGATTGTTTTTTTCTTCAATAATTACTGAATAAATAAATTCAATTCTTTTGGACCCTAAAGCCAAAATCATTCCATCAACATTTGTTTAAAATTTTTTTTAATTATTTGTAATTTTTTAAATATGATATTTGATTTAAAAATTCAATATATGTATACTAAATTAATGATATAAAATTGAAATTGCAAATTCGTATTTCGCGCCACGCATTCCGTGTTTGAAATATCGATTCGGTCAATATCGATTGTTTGTAAATTGTGTTTGATTTTCGTAAGTGTTCAGTAGGTTAGGAAAATCTTTCATCATATTATGCTGTTAATGAATGCAACTAAGTGCATAATTATAGTTTATACCTTATTATTGACCTCATGCATTGCGAAAAAGAACAATTTTATTCGTAAAACACACAACAGGCTTTTTTGATTATTGTTCTTTGTTAATTGAGAGTAATCTTGTTGGAAATTTTTACGGTATTTACAGTCGCAACAAGTTTCGAGGTTAAGAAGTAGCACATCTGCACGACATAGACAGACGAAGGTAATTTCAATATTAATTGATTTAGTGTAGTCTTTTTTAAATATTTGGTTCATATTTGGAAAAATTCAAGAACTTAATTCTTATTTAAAAGGTATGGTTTGTACGTATGAATAATAATTTAAATGATATACGTTTCTTAATTTACGTACTTCAAGTAGTTTTTCTATGTATATTATGTGTTCCTATAACTTTGTTATTTTTCATTCTATTTTAAGAAATTGAAAGTCTCACAAGCGATTGTGAAATATTGTCAAATTAACAAAATAAATAAAATAATGTTTCTCAATACTTAGATTTAGTTTTTAATTATTTACCGAAGTTTATTTACGCAATTTCCAGCATAAACCGTAAACCGCACGATATCCACATGCGCGTGTGCTCATCACTTGCGTACGATATGCGTCGCATATGCGGCCACAATGTCAAATAATGCAGACACTTAATGACGATAAAATCTCATGAGATGCGCACATTGTGCATGCGACATGATTGCATAATGTTATCATTTTTAATAATATATGCGTATCCTTAGTGAAAATTAATAATTGCAATTCCCGCTCATTTCGACAATGGGTGAAGTTTTAAAATCATGGGATGGAAATTTCCGATGCAGGTGTAATATTTACGCAATACGTAATTTTACTCCGTCCATCGAGGGTGGGTCCCTTTATGTCCATCGCCCAGCGATGTAAAATTCAGAGGAATGTGTTACGGTGTAAGGTAACGTAAAACGAATAAGTACTCGACCACAGTTTTGTCAAAACAGAACTCACTTTGATTAAGTGAGGAGAAGGTCGAGTTCTGGAACACTTTTTCTGCGACGGCTCACATTGGTTTCCACGGCGCTTTCTGATTAGGTAATTATTGTTCCAAGTAAAATTGCGGTAAAATTTAGGATAGCAGGACCCAACTGTCAATGCTTTCACAATAGAGAATATAGCCTTAATGACTGTGACTGTCCGTGTAGCGCAATTGCTCTTCCGAAATCATCGAATGCTACCTTACCGACCCTTTAGAATTTCTCAGAATACGTGAGTAAAAATTCCAGTATTTAGTGTCTCCTCAATTGTCTATTTTTAAAGTTGATACATAATAAGCAAAGCATTATTTTTGTTGTCATATGAGAAAATGACGAAGTAACCACATTTTGAGAATTTGCGTTCTTAAACTTTCCATATAATAGAGTCGACTACAGGCTTTCAGAACGAGAATAATTGGAGCCATGATTTCCTCGTGGCAGGTGTTGCATCAACTATACTTTCCAAAAGAAGTCACTCAGTTCGCCATTAGAACAACGTTGAAAAACCAGATTGTATTAACATTTTTTAGGGAGCTGAATAAGATATACCACAATATACTTACATTTTTGCATATAAGGCAATTTATACAAAACCATGGGTATGACTGTGTCTCTGAAATTTGCCTAATGTATAACAATAAGTTAAAACAAGATTCTAATAAATAGTGATTCATTTGTAATTTGCATTTTTGAATATTCAAATACTCATGAAAAACGACTTCTATGGGCAAAATATCGTATAAATTATAACAATTTGTATCCTTAACAGACAATATTTAGCGCCTGTATAACCTGCCTTTGCAAAGTATTTTTTTTACTGCAATCGTATTATATGGCTAAGTTGTATGGTCATTCTCAATATGACTAGGGTAAGTGTGGGTACTACTGCGGATGCTCTGATTATTGCTGTTTCAAAGATAAATAATGATCTAGAATGTTTTGAATGTATATATTATAATGCTTTAAAACAATTCAGAAAAATATTATGTGATATATTTTTAATTATCATCAATAAATCAACTCCAGTTACTATGTTTTCAACTAATTTGTTGCAATTTGAATCTCGCATGCTTCCGATACTGATAGTTTTTACCAAATCAGTATTTGGCACACGATTTGCCTTGTTGCATGTTTTACTGCGGCTTTCTAGGCGCTATATCATAACCTCAAAACTAACCTTACTCAGTCGCCAGTGATAATGCCTGTCAGTGTCTCAGTGTGTCTTTCACCTAACTGATTTTTAATCCATGTGATCAAAAATATAAAACATAATTACAAGGATCAAATTTACTAAATTATTGGTAACATCACTTAGAATGAAATAGCAGTATTACCAGCGTAGTAATAGGGTTACCGCAGTAGTTGACGCTCAGTAGTTCATGCAAACTCGCAGTAATATCTACATGGAACATTTTTTTTTAGATTCGCATTTTTCACGTAAATCTAATTTCTTCTCACGTTCTAACGACTGAATTCTATTAATTAAATACCAAATATTGCTTCACGAATTAATGCGTAACGAATTTCTCATACAAACACTTGTTTTTTATCTTTAAAAGTCGACTTGATTTTTTCCGCAGTAGTATCCACACTTACCCTAGGCAATATTATTTGGAGTAAACAGAATAACTCGCTAGCTGACCTGTCTGTGTAATTTCCGTCAAATACAATGATTACAAAATAATCTGAATACAAACAGAAGCAATTATCTACCTGAAAGCATGTTTTACTAAGAATCAAAAAAGGCGGCCCTGGGGTATTTCTGCTGGAAGGGGGCCCTTTTGTTGGGGGGCCCAGTCAGTAATATCTCTTGCTGCCCGTCAAATCCGCCACTGTGGTGAGTTAAGGAAATTGGTAAGGGGATAGTGTAGTAGTACCAGCCGAAGTAGTATAGTCAGTCACATGGGATCAGTAGTATAAGTCAGATCTATAGGGTGCCCTACAATAGCAAAGTAGTATTTTTACCTTTATTGGATCAAGTGTTTTTTTTCAGCATCTAGTACCACCGGTTGTATTTCCTACAAAATACTTATTACATTTGCAGAAATTAAATCTAATTAATAATAGTTTGAACCATTTTTTGCTGATTAGGGTCCAAAGATCACGGTTTAAACTCTTTTTTTAAATAAAAAGAAAATACGCATTTATTTTTTCATAAAATAGAACCAGTCTAGGGGGTGCGTGATAAACTAGAATTCTTTTTTTTCTACCCAATAATCCTTGGACTCAATCTCCCCTAGCGGACCTCGTGAACGGAACCGTGACCGTTCGTAACCGTTCCATTCATGAGATTCGATAGGGTTTCTAAAAAAATTAGTCAAGGTATAGGTAAAGTGACCATATTTGAAACGCTCAAATGCAGGACGCTGACAGCAGGATTGAGGGAGGGGGTTCAGATTCAATTTTGAACTCTCAAATTTTATTAGTCGAGAAACCAGAGAGAAACGAAAGTGGAACGATGGTCGTGGGGGTTAAGGCGTAGGCTTTGGACCCACTCTGTCGGCTTGCGGGTACGATTCCCGCCTCGCACTCTGGAAGAGCCTCGGCGGCCCATGCGGTGAACACTTGCCTAGCAAAGGAGTTGTTCATCTCCGGAGAGTCGTGGGACCGGCACCTCTTGAGAAAAAGGTTCTCTAAGTACTTAAAGCTGTTGCTCTTGGTGGTTCGGAACCCACCTTAAACTGTAGGTCCGCCTCCCACCACCAAGTAAGTGTGTGGGGGTGTGTAAAGGAATAGGGAAGAGATACAAGAAAAATGTAAACCCTTAGGAAACACTTCAGAAGCTTTCCTTCCAGAACTAGGGAGAAACTCAGAAACGTTGAAGTAGGAAAGAAACCCCTTTTGCGGGATGTTTTGCAAAAAATCGTCTTTTACAGGACACTTACCTTCGCAGGACACATTTCTCAAATGCGGAGCTGTCCTGCGAAATACAGGACGAATGGTCACTTTAGGTTTAGGTGGCATGCGCCTACAAAAGAGGGTTTCGTAACCTTTATTAATATATTACCTTGCCTCTCTCTCTTCCATCATATCCTATTAACGGGGAAAAAGTACAACGGACGGACGCACAGTCAACCGAATCTATATACAGTATGGTAGAAAGGAACACGGGGACACCATATTCTAATTTTTTTCTTTACACAACTTTATTCTTGCTTCACTTTTAGCAGTAAAATACAAGGGAAACTTTCGTTGCGTCCAAAGTTTCGCGCCATCTGCGTATTTTTCTTGGGCTCCTCCGCTCCCAATCTGTGGATACGTTAACGGGATGCTGGTGCTGGTTTCTACGAGATTCCGCAGTTTAGAGGAACATTCTCGACGTCAGGTTTGGCATCTTTACTCTTGAAAAGTTTTCTTTTCTCGAGAAAAAGCACAAGTATATCCGAAACTCAACGTGTAACTCGTGAGCAGAGAAAAATCGCGGTTTGAGATCGTAACGGTAGAGGTTATGGTCGCAAAGCGTGGTCGAGAAAAGTCGTAGCAGTTTAGTTCTTGAGGTGAGGTGCAGGGGGCAGAAAAAAGTGCTGGACAAAAGTTATAAATACGGAGTTGAGAAAATTGGAAAAGTTTCGACCGTGTTATATCGACAGTTTTCCACGACGCGTTTCGTGGGATTTCCTCGTCAAGTGAACGGCGCAATGGCGCTTTATTGAAAGCGACGAATTATTTTTCGTGCCAGCTCTCTGCGGCCTCTCCAATATATCGAGACCGAGTGCACTTTTACTAGCGTTAATCCAAATGGAATAGCAATTCAATCAAAACGCCCAATTTCCCGCGCTTTAACCTTGTGCAGCGGCCGCTTACAGACCGAAAATTTATTTATTCATCCGTAAATTCGAACCAATGAACCGTTCTCGTTATGCCAGTATTTGCAGCAAGCGAAATTGTGCGTTGCGTATAAATGAGCATGATACTGACAAAAAAGTACAAAAGATACTGTTTTTTGTTAGGTAGTCACAACAAGCAAAAGGATATTAATTAGTTTTCGAATAATCACGTGCAATACAGAAGGAGAATATGGTTTAGTGTGGAATAAAAAGTTCGAAAAATAAAGAAGCATTTCTTTTCGAACACTCAGAGAAAATTTGTCTTGAAACAAAAGCATCATCCTCTTGCCTATTTTATTTTAAACTGCGTGCCAATATTTTTTACACAAACATAATAATTTTTTAGCTACAAGATAATGTGAAGTTTGACGCCAAAGGATTCTTTCTAAAACAAATTAAAATCTTCTTAACCTTAAATTTATGAGGAAATTCTTTTTGTGTTAAGAAGCATCCTTTTTGACAGAAGATGACAGTTGATTTCATTTATTAGATTAGGGTGACATCAAACAGTTCTATCGAAGATAAACATAGCATATGATAGTCATCTTTATAATTAAATATAAACAAGTATATGGATGCGATGTTAAGATGTTGTCTCTATCCTAGAACTTGTACGTTCGGTCTGTTTAATTATACGCCAATAAAATGAAAAACAATTGCGAGAAAGTTTTCTTGTCGTCATCGAAGTAGAAGCCGATGCAGAAGTGTTTTCAAGTATCAATCGTTTGGAGTCGCAGTGATTTTGATTTGTCGACTAGTTACCATTTTTTGCCGATTGCACGGAAAAAATTTATCCGTGAAGAAGTCACGAATTTGTAGCTAGGTCTCGGATACAAGATAAAAAAATGAAACATTACATCCTTATTTCTATGAGAAATATATGGATCGAAGTTTCTTACGAACAGTTCGAATTTCCTACGAACAGTTCCTGAAAATTTCAGACTGAAATATAAAGAGGAAAAATTTTATTTGTGCGATTTAATTTTATATTAATTTATTAAATTCGCAACTCAGAAGATTCGAACCCTCAAAGACTGCTGACTCACCAGTTTCTAAAGATAAACCAGGAGTGCGTAAACACGCGCAGCCATCGAGGCCAAACAAAATAGGTATTATACAATTTCTAGCCACTCATCCGATGAGCTCAAGGCACACATACGAGCGCACACACGCACCGCGTGTTTGGGAGAGTGTATGTGTGGGCCACGTACAGGCGAACTTAGTTTCTAGTTCCCAGATTTGTCGGGCAAGCTCGTGAGTGCTCTGAGAATCTTTTCCCAATCATTCGTAATATTTTTGTAATTATTCACGTAAAAAAGAAGTGATGAACCGTTTTAGAATTTTCACATAGAGTTCGTCAATCTTTCTCAAAGTTCGCAGGTTATTTACGAAAATACATAAATATGCGATGAATTTTTCTCATATCCGAGACCTAGCTACTAGTTAGTGACTTTTTTACGGATAAATTTTTTCCGTGTAGCCGACGTTATAATCGAATTACCCGTTTTGTGGAGGCCTCCCAAATCTGGGGGCCCCGGGCCGCAGCTCCGACGACCCCTTATATAAACCCGACCCTGGTGCTGAACGAGATCAAAATTAGAAATAATTTATTTTATTAATCTCTGCATAACACACGGTGTTACGCTTGATATGAATTACTTCGATAATATATAGTAAGACTAAAATGAACCATATAATAGGCTTATGTAGCTGTTGGGTGCCAATGAAGAGATATTAAATTTTATTGGAATTGGCTAACAACAATAAGGATTTCAAAATTTTTAATAAGAGAAAATTATTTCAATTTGCGAACTCTAAATTTATCATTTGATTCTGGAAAATTCCATTAAATTTTTTTAAAACTCACGGTGTCCTTCGCCAATGGGGCGAAACCCGGAGTTTATAAGGTTAATGTAAAAATCCTTTGAATTTAGTTTTCTCCAAAATAATAATACATACACATCTGAAACTTGGCACAAACATTCCTTATGGCTTGAGGAAGGTTTGCTTGCCAAACATTTTATGCTTCCTCTTCAGCTTTTCGATATTTATGAAAAAATAAAATTCTAAAAATAGGATGTGAATGGGAAGGTTTTTTCAGTGACCACAATTCCCTCTCCATTCTTAAGAATCTGCGCACATCTGCGCGCCTTATTTTCCCTCAGCATGACAACGTCGTTCGAGTCGATCGGTGTTTTATTTCTCGGCGCTACTGAACCAACCACATGTACTCATTGAAGCTCTGTGGTTTGAATAAAGTAAACATTGTCGAACAATATTTGTTGATACTGCAGGATTTGTTTCAATTGAATACGGGTTTCTGAATAATAACTCTGGAATTTATATGAAGTCTTTTCGCGCCAATCTATGATCTGTTATAAATAATTGTTTACGATGAATCAGTGCGGGTAATATATTTTGAACATGTAAAA
The DNA here is from genome assembly GCA_932195095.1 of Andricus curvator. Lineage (NCBI taxonomy): Eukaryota > Metazoa > Arthropoda > Insecta > Hymenoptera > Cynipidae > Andricus > Andricus curvator. Next base: position 230,587 of record CAKNYM010052704.1, on the reverse strand, counting down.
CCTTTTTTTAAGGGGTTTTTGAAGGCTGCGTGATATAGAAATTCGATAACAATTTTATAATTGAAGACTAAAAGCTTACACTCGGTACGTTAAAATGTCTTGAAGCTTTCGAATCGAAAACATTAAAAATAAATAACTTTTATAAAAATCTACTTTTCAAGAATTTGATTTTCGAAGTGTTTTAATAAAAACATTTTGTCGAAAAGCTTGAGAATCAAAAAATAAAACGCGATAACACGCGATGACACTTTTTCATGAAATTTACTTTATTCATCCATTGATGTTTGTTTATATGTAATAGAAGAACGTTGGTCGAAAATCTAAGACATTTGAAAAGGCGAGTGAAAAGGTAATGCAATTTCGTAATAAAAATTCTACTGACAAAAATTCAGCTTTATTATTTACAATTTTTTTTCATAATTATAACTTTTTTAATTCAGAGTATTTATTTCAATATAACTTATTTAGTTTTTTTTTTGTAGACATTTTTTTATTCAAGTAAATGCCAATGAACTGCATTGATTCCCATTTGATCGGTTTCAGTTCTTTTTATTTTAGTATGAATTTGGTTCATTCATTTAAATTCATTCTAATGCAATTCATCGTGAAATGTCATTCAATCACACTTATTTCAATTCGGTTCTTTTGAATTATTTTAAATACTTTTAATTTAGTTGAATTTAGTTAAATTAGGTTCATTTACATTGCTTCCCATAAACTTGAGTAAATTTCACTTAATTTTATTACATTTTTTTAGATGTCAAATAATTTCATTAAATTCTATTTAATTTCAAACAAATCTGCTGAATTTTGTTGTACTTCTTTGCATTTAGTTTTACAATGCAAATTTTAACTTGAATTAATTCAAATTCGGTTGTATTCAACTGTTCAACTTTCAATAAAACTCAGAAAATGGGGTTACACAGAATATAAGGTTTTTTTTTTAATTCTGAAGTTTCTCGAAAATATCCCTTGCAGAAATTTCCCCATATTTTACTATTTGTAGATGGGATGTAAGGTAAGTGTGCCAGTTATCGGAAGCTTAAGGCGAATTTCAGATTTAAAATGCTTGAAAAAGTATAGTAAACATATTTAAAACTTAAGAAATGGGTTTCACCGAATAAATCGGACGTTTAGAAATGAAATTTACTTATTACTTGCAACATATGCCATTAGAATGAATATTATAAGACGTTTGAAGTTATAAATACGAGACTGCATGGTTTATCGGCAAGTCAGAAACCTGGCTACTGCAGTTATCGGCACTTCAATGTGCGAGTGATCGGCATCAGCGTTTAAGTATATTTTAAAACTATTTCATTTATTTTTATTTTATTGTTTTCGCCATCTGCCGACAACCCATGCATTGACGAAGACTTGCACATTTACCTTAATGGGGCCCCTATCAGAATATCAAATTCAGAAAAAAATATACGGGCCCTGTCAGGTTCTAGTGTAAAATTCCATGCTTCGTATAGCCGAAAAGAGAGAACATCCTTGGTCAGTTATGCGTGAAAAAACAGCATAGCGATAAAGTGTTGTACCCTAACTGGATAACTGCGTCACGTTACATCACGTTGCATCAGTGCACTCTCAGTGTTCATAAGGCCCTGATGTTTACGTTTGAAGAGCCTGCCTTCGAGCCGAAAGTCATAACCAAAACCGTGCACAAATCCAGGTTCGAATGTAGATTAAGTTTTAATATTCCATCCGTATCTTTGAATTAAAAATGTTGTCAAACCTTACGTTTAATTGAAACAAATTCGGTTAGCTTTAATTTTAAGAAAAGCTTTGAAATCGATTAAAAATTGTATTCAGGATCGTATTTTTAATAATGCCAAAAATAATCTGCCTTCACTCTGAATACATTGTGTTCGCGTTATAAAAATTAAAATTATTTTTTTCCAATGGACCATTCAAAAGAAGTTTACTCTCTGATAAATATATTGTTCTAATGTTGAAATATTTTCCAGATTGTTACTTATACTCAGAGTTTTAAAGTAAATATTTACAAATAAAATATTATCAATTTTTAATTAATCAGACTAAAATTGCGACATTAAAAGACAATTGCGACATGAATTGAGCCGATGTAAGGAGTGGAGACAGGATGAAGGGGAACGGGCAAATTTCAGTAGTACAGGACCATGTATGGTGAGCCGAAAAATAATGGGGATTTTTTTTTTAAATACAGTTTTCGTCAGCGAAAAAAAATTGAAATTGAGGCTAATATGTGCATATAGATAATTGGGTACAAAATAATCCTTATGTCAAGTAGCGTATAATGCACTATGGAAGAGCACGTTTCAATTACAAATTTAAAACGAAAATTGTGTAGAAGTTAGAATGTTTTGAAAATCAGTTATTGGCACTCTCATTTGAATAAAAATAAAAATGTCGGGCTTAAAATTTCTTCAGCATAAAGCGAAGACCAGAGAATTCCTAAAAGCTTATTCTTATTGCCAGAAATATTAATGTTGAGGTTTCTGACGGTTTCAGTATGCAGAAATAGAGTTTTTTGGTGAATTTAACCGCGCTTTTCTCAAAAACTTGATTTATGGTACTATAGAACATTTTCTTCGAAGCCGTGCACATATGTGTCAATTAAAATTAAAGAGGTTATGTCAAGTACAGATGTGCAGTGCTGCGCCAGTGCTTTCAAATATTGTATTTTTAGTTTTAAATGTAGTTTTATATTGTGTCGCACAATTATTCTTCCACAAGATGGAAGAGAAAAGGCGCTTGAAAAAGCAGGGACGATTGCGGAGCAAGAAAACCGCTTAATGAAAAAAGTCGGACTGGAATGCGATGAGACTAAGGTTAGAATACTTGGAGCTGCTCACTCCGAAGACCAATAAGAAGGTAAGTAGCGTATTAATAATTCAACATAATTTAATGATACAAATAATTCAACAGTGAATATAATTTAATAAGAACATGCTATAATAATAACACAAAGAAAACAGAAGTGAATTTTTGTTGTGGGTAATTTTCAAGTAGATAAAGGTGAATTTTTTCGCATCGAAACAAAACAAGGTTCAATAGAGTTGACGGGGTAACCATTTCCCATGTGGTGGGAAAATGTTACCACGTGAAGTTCATTTTTGTTGCAGGTAAAGATTTCTCTGAACTCGCTGTAAAGATTACATTTTGTTTTTCCTGTGGATATTCTCTTATAATATAATACAAAAAATGTCAAATAGGTAAATGTACAAAAGCGCGGTACATAATAAAATCAAAATAAATTGATTATAATTAAGCAATTTACATTTCTTTAGTACACTTTTTAACTAGATTTATATAAATTAAACTTTCTCTGCAAAATAATTATTGAGTTCAATATTTCAGAAGTATCAGATAAAGTATTGAACTGTGATGACACTAAGGATATTGGTGATGACTGTTTTGAAGATAAATAATAATATAATTATACCCGTGTGGAAAAATTTCGTGGCAGTCTTGAATCATGCTACAGCCAGTACAGTTTTTCTCAAGCCTGTCTATTCACGCAATACTAGCCTGGCGTTACACTGGCGCTGTCCAGTTTTGCTAGGTGTTTGATTCAAATCTTTCTGCTGTCTTGTGCCAGCATTGGCGCTATCTAGGAGTTCGTTACGAATTTGAATACATAAAGATTGTCCAGATCTTAGCTAGTTTCTAGATAGAATCACGGTTTGGATTTAAACAAAAATTACAGAGGTGAATTCAGAAAATAATCATTTTTGAATATCAGATTTAGGAAATTACAATACAAAATTGCACAAATTCTTAGGCAATAATTAATTTTACACTATTACATATTCAAGATAGTAAAAAATAATGGTTGAAGGTGATCGAAATCTTAATACAAGAACTGTATTCTTAAGAACGATTTCTTTTAAGAATGTTTAGAAACATTTTTTTTCAATTGAATTCTATAGTAAAGTTATAATAAATTTATATTGCATTTATAATAATATAATATGTATAATATTGATGATATTCCAGAAAATCAAATATTATTATGAATGATTTCTTTAATTTATTATAATTATTTATTAATTGCGTACATGGTAATCAAGCCTAACGTAATAATTATTTGAAATAATAGACAATCATTATTTTGTAACCTAACCGCAAGTAAAATCGTACAAACTTTTTTTTTTTTTAATGATTTATTCACACATCAAGCACTTTTAATGTTTAAAAATTGCTCATGTTTTATTCAAATGAATATTAGGATGTAATGAATTGAAATTTAAATCCGACAAAAATGAAAAACAAATGTAACTTCTAGATGGCCGAGGTGTTGAGGCGACGGGACGAAGTTACAACTATATAATAGGAAGTTACATCAGAAGTTCGATAACCGGCGTATGTACACGAGATTTGCGGAAACTCATTCCTTCATTTTTTTTTGTACAAAAACTTTTTTTATATTTTTAATTAACTGCTAAATCTATATTGGACTCTTATGGCATACAAAATAATAATATTATTTAATTATTAATTATTTTTTATCAAAATAGCCGATCTGTCTAGAAACTAGTCGATCCGAGCGTTACATCCCAGTCTAGCCACTGGATAGTCATCCTGTGGAACGCCAGTGTCGACTCAAGGCGGACTGGATAGAAACAGTACAGCGCCACGAAATTTTTCCACACGGGTAATATGTGGGCGTACGCATGAAAAGGGATCTTATGGCTAGTATGGAGTTGCATATAGAGGCGAATAGCCGGAAAAACTTCCGGCATTCAGGCCCAAAATTAACCCTTTAAGTTGAAAAATGAGTCACTGGGGCATATTTGAAGTTGGAACTTCGAAAAACCGTTTTTCGAAAAAAAGGCATTTAAGTTTGGCGAGTGCCATACACACACATGTTATATGTTTTCTTCCAACATGAAATATACCTACTTCCGGTTACTATCTGGATATTAGTTGAGTCGAAATTAATTCACTATAGGTCCCAATATCATCATTCACATAACCCAAAAATAATAATGTAGATTGTCGATGTATGATTTTGATCTGAACTTAGAAAAACGCGAATATCTCCTGAACTAGAACCGGCTATGGCCCTTTTCTTGCGGACGCTTACATATAATAATTTTAAAAGAAAAAGATCTAGGAGAATAATCGTATAAGACGAAAATTAAAACTCATCTTTCAATTTATTCTACTAGAAGTACGGAAAAACAGGTTTTTGTGAAAGAAAATTAATTTGTACAGCTTATGGAGATGTCAAATTTTATTTATGATAGTATTCTTTAAGACAGAAAAAGTTTTAATTTTATAAAGTAAAAATCAAACTTGAAAAATTGTGATTTGAAAAAAATGTAGTAGAATATTATTCATTTCAATAACTTGAATCAAGCACGGGGGCCCCGTAGGACCCTTCTTTTTAATTGGGTTGTGGGCGGGCGACGCCAACAGAAGACTACTAGAAAGCATAGTAGGGCCCATATCGCCAAAGCGTTGTTACCGATGGAGCCCGGATATTTTTTCACACTTGAGTCCGATTAGAGATAGGGGAAACTCGTCATAGCCGCACTTGAACCCTTTCAAAATTTCTGCACGGGATACGATGATTTTTGACCAATTGAAAGTTTCTCAACGACTTAAAAAATTTACAACAAATTTTGTTTATAATGAAATTTCAGGAAAAATATGTTCAAAAGACTTTAAAAGCAAATAATGTACAAAATAAAAAGCAATCCATTTTACGCGTCGAAAAATGAACAAAACTATATATTTTAAAAATTATTTTGAATATAAAGTGGAAGAAGAGCACAAATTTAATACTTGAGAAAAGAATCCTTATATCAGTGTTTTTGAGACACTGATCATTTTCAACTGTTGAAAACATTTACAAAGTTTTTCATATATTTAAGAGGTTAAAATGTAAATAAATATATAAAATGTTATCAAATATATAAAAAGATGTACAGACAAATCAAAATGTCACGGAAAAAATCTGATGGATTTTCTTGACAATGGATGGCTCCGACAAGCAATAAAAACAATATGTATGCTGTTAGCGAAGCGAGGGTAAGGGTAAATGAGAAACTGAGTGACTTTTGATATTATACAAGGTGCTAGGCAAGGATGCGTTATGTCATCATGGCTATATATTATATTCATGGACAAGTGTCCAAGAATGGCTCTCTTCTACGAATAAGGTATGGATCTCGGGACAGTAAGGGTACGTGGGTTAGTGTTTGCAGATGATAAGGTTGTTCTGGCAGAGGCAATCGAAGTCTTACAACGAATGTTGAGCGAACTGAATACAAGCGTGAAAAACAAGGGCCTCAAAATTAACGTAAGTAAAACAAAATTATGGTGTTTTAAGGATAGGGTGAGAAAACAATATTGAACATTATCCTAAACGATAAGAGAATAGAACAAGTTGAGAAGTACGTATATCTTGGTAGCCTGTTCACAAATGACGGAAAAATAGACGGAGAGTTAGATAGACGTATAAACGAGGGTAAGAAGGTTATCGGTAGAACAGGATCCATTATCGGAAGTAAAAATATATCAATTAAAGCTAAAAGGGCAATACATACCTCTATATTTATACAGACTATGACACGGTGAGTAATGAGATAATCCTCAAAGAATGTGGTATAGAAGAAAGACTAGTTGACATATGTCAAACAAATTCGTTAAGATGGTTCGAGCATGTGATATGGCTTAATGGTATAAAAATAATAAATAAAAAAATGAACTTAAAAATGAAATCCAAATTATGCAAAAGTCAACCCATTTATGTCCAGATAATTACCAGTTATTTAAAGGAAATGTTAATATTTGAATTACATTATTTCATTTAACAATAGTTAAAAAAATTAATATATTTTCAAGTTGATAATTCAAAGAAATAGTTTTAATAATTTTGAATCAGCAACCGAATGTTCGTATAAAAACGAAGCAAAACTGGGTCACTAATGACCCACTGGGCATAAATGGTTTAATATTTTAATCTCAGTGTGAATTCAAATTTTTAGGGGTTATAAGTAAAACCTTTGAATTTAATCAAGGTGAGTAGATGAAAAATAGAAATTCATCTTAGGTTCAAATGAACCCTAAAATCCACCCTTAAATATAAATAGTACAATCCTGTTAAAAAAATGGTCGTAGAAGAGACTTGTACTCTAGTCGTTATATCATTCCCTCCCTTTTCTCTCTTTCTTAAAAAAATTCAAACGGGAATAAGAAATGAACGAGACCCGCTTAAATCTTTCTGTATTAGGGTGGGAATTTTTTGTCTTTACGGCTAGCTTCCTCTTGATTGAATGTTTTTTGCACATCATACTCGAACATGTAAATCTTCCGGAAAAATTTCTTGTTATATTATATTTAAGACTTTATTTATATATAGTTAATAATTAGATGGTAAATTTTTCTCATTCAAGACTTGATTTTCACAGACAGATCATTTAAAAACATTGGTTCTTATTAATTCAGTTTTTTATTCTTTATGATAAGGAATATAATGTTTGTAATATTCTTTCTCTGATTATATTCAAGGAGTGAGTTTTCTGTCGTGAAGTTTACTTCATATAGAGGCTAAATTCCTCAACTTTGTTTTTGTTATAAGGTTTTAAGTGAAATTCTGGAGATCATTTTCTGGTAAACGTGTCCAATTTTCCTTTTTTTACTTATTCCATCATACTATCTGCTCAGCTTTTATCACTTTTACTGATTTGCTCACTAAACTAGGTTAAGTTGTTTTTAAATCATGGTATACTTAAATAACTTTTTGCAAATACTTATTTATTTGCGATGCCCTACTGTGTCGCTTTTATAGATTTTTGGAGTCTCGAATTCTTAATTTGTATTGAAAATTCAAAATGGTGTATGGAAAAAGGCGGAAGTTTTTACAACAAAAAAACTAAATGTGCGTAAAAATGGGTTATTAGAGGTTTTGGGGGTCGCTCAATACAAATTTCGTAATAGAAATGCAAAATTTAAGGTGGCCGATCCAAAATTACGGATACATTAAAAAAAACCTGCCCGCTGCGCGGGCACATTCTCATCGCTCGCAAGTTTGAGCACGCCTAAGGCGCGCGACTGTTGGTTCTCGCGCTTCGCGCTCGATAATGTATTTACCTCGCGCTACGCGCTCGGTCTTTGTACTTCCCCCATATTTGTGCACAGACCTTTTCAAGTTAAAGGTCAAAGCATCAACAACTGTAATTTGGTTATTGTGCATTATTTTCCAACCGAGCAAGTCACGCCCACCCCGAAAGGGAAATGGCCTAATGGTATAATAATAATAATCTTTTGTTAAAGCTCCTTAGGCTTTACAGAACACATTCTCATCACGTATCTCGTGCTTCAGACTCGATTTTGTCCAAAATGTGACCTTTTCTACATTATGTTCAACACTTTTATATCAAATGTATATTACATTTATTGATGTGCCTCGGCCTGCGATTGCTTATTCAGATATTGCAATATAAAGTACAAATTTTATTTATCATGATTACTTTAATATTTGTTTCTTATTTTGCATTAAATTTTATTCAAAGCTACCCCGAAAAATGTATTATTTCAATAAATTTATATTATTTCAATCCATAATATGCATTGGTATGGAAACATCCGTATTTTCATTGTCTTGTTTTTATAATTAAAAAAAAAGTGCGCATCCTGTAAGAAAAAAAAACAATTTAGTTATTTAACATTTTATTGCATTTTGTGATGTTTCTCCATCAATTTAATTTGCGTATTTTCAATGTTATTTTTCACGATTTAAACAAAAAATACGCATCTTAGTGTAAAGTGGTTTTGAGCAAATTTGTAGATATAATTTAGGCCAAAAATTTTGTTAAATAAAATATTATTGTAGCATGTGTCCTTTTTCCAAAATTTTAGATCCTTTCTGGGTGAACAACTTTTGTCTCTTCATCATTTTTCGTACCTTGTGCCGTTTTCCAAAAAATTTAATTTTTTATCTTTAATGTCATTTTTTACGGTTTAAACAAAAAATATGCGCCCTCTCAAAAAATTATTAATAACAAATTCGTATCTCTTATTTGGATGAGCAACTTCTGTCAATTCATTTTTCAAATATTTTTTGTCGTTTGTACAAAAATTAATTTTGTTGTTTTTTACGAATAAGATAAAACCCACTTATCCTATCAAAGAATAATTTGTAACAAATTTGTAGCCCTTTTTTGAATGCACAACTTTTATCTCAAAATTTTTTTTGTAGCTTGTGCCATTTGTCCAAAAATTTAATTTTTCAAATTTCAATGCTGTTTTTTATGAATTTAAACAAAAACTACACGCCCTATCAAAAGTGATTAGTCATAAATTCATAGATCTTTTTCGAATCAAAAATTTTTGTCTATTCATCTTGATTTTTCATTATTTTTTTGTGCGATCAAAATTTGAATTTTCGATTTTTCAACAAAATTCAAAACGTTGTTATGACAATTTTGTAGGGTGTTTAAAAAGCAACTTTTGTCTCCTCTGGACTTTTTCATTTCATGCGTTGTTTGGTTCAAAATTTTCATTTTCGTTTTTTTTAATTTTGTAAACGATATAACTCTGGTAATTTGTTTTTTATCAAAAAAAGTCATGAGGATAAATTGTTCGCCTTGTGGTCAACGAACTTGACCTCCATTTCAGGGCATTAAAAGAGTACCCGAAAGGCCAATCCAATCTGTCAATTCTTTCGAAAGTTATCGTGCTCACAGGCAGACCTGTTTTTTGGGTTCAGGGGGTTTCAAAACGTGGACATTTGACAAAAACTGGGAGGGGGGGGGGGGTCAAATTTTACACAAATCTAATACCTTCTCTGATGAGAATGTCAAAAGGATGGGCGTAAAAATTCGTTGTTAGTGGTTTTTATTGAGACCGCTGATTACGAATTTTATAATAAAAATTCATAATTGTAAATGGTGGATGCAAAATGGTAGACAATTTTACTAAAAAAATATGAAACTTCCACAAAAATATGTTATCCATGGTTTTTAAAAATATGGGATTTGCGTACATCTAAAATTCAAAATTTCGAGACATTTTTTAAACGATCAGGGAATTCGTAACAAAACTTATAATATTTTTTCCGGTGCCCTGTTATTAATTTATGAGAAGTTGTAGGCTCCGGAAGCTACGATCATAGTTCCTTAAAGCAACCAATCCCGACGAAACTGGAACGTGTACCTCATCCACTCCTGCTCCTTCTATCCCAGAAGGTAAGCAAGAGCGGGAAATTTACGCAAGAGAGTTCGTACAACACTGTTCCTTGGAGTCCGGGCTCTAGCCGCGGATGACCTTATGCGGCAGACGGCACAGTTGGAGATGAAGGTTTCACCTCTGGATACTTTTTTAGACCTACCAATCTTTGTAGAATGTTATGAGGAACAGTGTTGACGGACCAGATGAAGTGATCCCAGAAGAACAGCCTTTTGCATCCGGTTCGCGATGGAATGAGCCTGACGCTGGCAAGCCGGAATCTTGTTGAGTTGGCTAATAAATGAAGCTTTCATACCTTCAAGACAGCCGATTATGAGAACTACAAGATGGACTTTGAAGCCTGGGTAGAACCTGCTCAGCTCGAAAAGTAGTGCTTGATATTTCGCCCGTTTCTCTTCCTCCTTTGCCGTGATATTACCATCGGCTGGTGCCGAGAATTCAATCACGTAAATGATCTTGTTCTTCAGATCTTGGAGGACAATATCAGGCTTCGTAGCACTGATACGTTGAGTGGTGGAGAATGAGAAATTCAAGTAGATCTTACACTGATCATTCTCCACAACGGACTCGAGTTCACCCTGGGCGTATGGCAAGACGGGCAATAGATCAACACAATAGAAGTGCCTAAGATGGTAATATAACACTTTTAGAGCCGCATTGTGTCTCTCTATGTACCCGTAGCGTGCATATTTTGAGCATCCACTGAGAACATGTCCAAGTGTTGCTGGCTCTTGCTTGCACGCTCGGCAGTTGTTATCGCCTACAGGTATATTCATTATGCGCTCTCGGTAAACTAAGGTGTCTATAACGCCGTCTTGACCGGCAAAAAGAAATCCCTCAGTCTCCGATTTTAATCCAGCAGTCTTGAGAAACATGTTGGACAGACCCATCGAGAGCTCTTCTCTACGTATGATGCCGTAGAATTTACCATGAAGGGGCTTGTCTCTTAGTTGTTCTCTTAGTAGAAGCGTATGTTCTGCTTCCTGTACACGACTTTTGAGAACCAAAGGTGTTAGTGATGCTAGGCCATGTGTAGTGTCGCTGGAATCAAATGGGAAGCCAAGCTGCTCTGCGGCCCTATCTGCGGCACGGTATAGAAACGCCGCAGCATTGACGACTTCATGTTGATGTACGAGTCGCATAAGAAAATCTGTGCTACTTAGAACTGAGCAGGCTGTAGCCAGAACCGTTCTGCGGTGAAGACACTCTAAGCTCAGCAAGCCTCTACCCCCTTTATCTCGAGGGAGGTATATTCGAGGTACGGAAGATCTAGGGTGATGACTTCGATGGATTGTCATCATCTTGTGTGTGCTTCGGTCAAGTTGCTTCAACTCATCGACGTTCCATTGTACTGCACCAAACGTGTAGAGCAGTATAGGAACGGCCAGAATATTGGTCGCCTGGATCTTATTCTTTCCAGATAATTCGGAAGCCCAAATTTTTCTGAGAATTTGGCGATACCTTTTTCCAAGGGCCGTTTTTAACACACGCACATCTTGGGTTTCCGCTTGCGGTATTCCAAGATATGTATATGTTTCTCCAATACCAAGATGTTGAATGGTATTTCCGCCTATGAGTTGAACATCCCGATTGTGACGCGATGATGTAGTTTCTAATCTTCCTTGGCGTAGGTGAACGCAGGCACACTTGTCCAGTCCGAAGCTCATGCCAATCGCTTTAAAGTACCTATTTACCGCCTCCACAAGGATGTTAAGGTCCTCTTTCGAGGAAGCAAAGAGTTTAAGGTCGTCCATGTATAAAAGGTGGTTGACCTTATATTCTCTTTTGTTCGGCGGGCCACATCGCCCTAATATCTAAATAATATCTGACCTAATATCTGAGGCCCTAATATTGTTATTATTATTATTATTTGTATTCTCCCTGAAGCAACTTTCTTGTTGAAAAGTGTATTTTTTAATGTTGCATTTCGTAGTTTTTGCCCGTGTGGAAAAATTTCGTGGCAGTCTTGAATCATACTAAAGCCAGTACAGTTTTTCTCAAGTCTGTCTATTCACGCAATACTAGCCTGGCACTTAACTGGCGCTTTCTAGTTTTATTACGTGTTTGATTCAAACCTTTCTGCTGTCTAGTCCCATTCTTGGCGCTATCTAGAAGTTCGTTACGAATTTGAATATACATATAAAGATTATCCAGATTTTAGCTAGTTTCTAGATAGAATCACGGTTTGGACTTAAACAAAAATGACAGAGGTGAATTTAGAAAATAATCATTTTTGAATAAAAGATTTAGGAAATTACAATACACAATTGTACAAATGCTCAAGCAATAATTAATTGTAGACTATCACATATTTAGGATAGTAAACAATAATTGTTGAAGGTGATAGAAATCTTAATACAAGAACTGCAGTTTCAAGAACGATTTTTTGAAGAATGTTTAAAAACATTTTGTTTCAATTGAATTATATAGTGAAGTTATAATGAATTTATATTGAATTTATAATAATTATAATATGTATAATGCTATGTATAATATTTATGATATTCCAGAAAATCAAATATTATTATAAAAGATTTATTCAATTTATTTTAATTATTTATTGATTCCGTAAATGATAATTAAGCCTAACGTATTAGTTATTTGAAATAATAAAAATCATTATTTCGTAGCCTAATCGCAATTAACATCATACAAACTTTATTTTTTTCAATGATTTATTCACAAATCAAGCACTTTTAATGTTTAAAAATTGTTCATGTTTTATTGAAATAAATATTAGGATGTAATGCATTAAAATTCATGTCCGACAAAAAAGAAAAAAAATTTATCTTTTAGATGGCCGAGGTGTTAAGGCGACTGGACAAAGTTACAACAATATAATAGGAAGTTACATCAGAAGTTCGACACCCAGCGTATGTACAAGAGATTTGCGGAAACTCGTTTCTTCATTTTTTTTTGTACAAAAACTTTTTTTATATTTTTAATTAACTGCAAAATCTATATATTGGACTTTTATGCGATAAAAAATAATTATATTATTTAATTATCAATTATTTTTTATCAAAATAGCCGATCGGTCTAGAAACTAGTCGATCCGAGCGTTACAGCACAGTCTAGCCACTGGACAGTCAGCCTGTGGCGCGCCAATATCGACTCAAGGCGGACTGGACAGAAACAGTACAGCGCCACGAAATTTTTCCACACGGGAGCTTTCTCTTCTGTAGTGCGCTCAGCTTAGGTCCCACGTAGGGCCATATTTTTCTCAATCCGCTGGCCAATGCGATATTCGAACCAACGAAGGCACTTTCCGGGTAATACAGGCCTAGAGAAGGCATTTTCCCTAACGCTTGTCATCTTTGCTACTCTTGACAGTTAGCTGCAGCGAACTGCACTGTCCATCAATCAGTCGTGCGACAGCCTCCGCAAGGGTAACTGCGTTTACTCGGTTGTCGCCTAATTTCAGCTTTCTTTAATCATCTGTATTTTTCTTGTGTTCATAATAAATTATACTATTTGCTAAATTGATTGAGTTTACTTTACTTAAGCATAAGTAATTAAATTCAACAGGTTAAGGGCTCAGCACGCTTCTACTGCGCCATAGTACAATATTATAACAAGCCGCGCCGGTCAAGTGAAAATCAGTGATTAAATTCTGTTTAAAGTGCTTAAATTCTGTGTTAAGTGCAAGTGAATACGATGTCTGACAAAAACGTTGTAGAATTAGCAAAGCTCGACGGCAGCAATTTCACTATAGGGAAGTTCGGAATTGTGATTGCGCTAAAATCCAAAGGGTTATTCGGTTTTGTGGAGGGCACAGAAGAAAAACCTGCTACGTATAAACCAGACGCTTTAAAGGAATGGGAGAAGCGATCAAACCAAGCGCTGATGATGCTGCTTGGTTCAGTCGAGAAAACTGTACATTGCAATTTGATGAGTTGCTATACGCCTGTGGAAATGTGGAAGAAAATCCAGACTCTTTACGGTGACTCGAGTGTAGGCGCAATACAGGATGCGTGGAAAAAATTTTATTCGTTTATGATAAGTGAAAAAGAATCGGTCGCAGTGCAGATAGAAAGATTAGAGTGCATTTGCAAGAAAATACATGACGCGGGTGATAAACCGTCGGACACGGGAATTCTAAATAAATTGCTGAGCAGTTTGCCTGAGAAGTTTGCTTATTTTCGCGTTGCGTGGGAGTGCACTGCCGAAGCAGAAAGAAAAACTGAAAATCTAGTTTCTAGACTGCTCCGAGAAGACAAGCGTTTATCTGAAGATGAAGTGTCAACGCTCGCGCTTCACGTGCAAAAAAACTTCAGTAAAAGGCCCACAGAAGAAGAAAAAGTCTAAAAAGGATATTGAAAAACTGAAAAAGCGAACGCGCTGTGGAATTTGCAAAGAAAAAGGCCACTGGGCGCGCGAGTGCCCAAATAAACATGTAGACAGTGACTCTCCCAAAGTGAGAAGTTCAAACGCAATGATCTCTGACATTGTTAATATATATAAGTGCGCGAGTGACAATCAAACGGATTTGTGGCTTGCTGATACCGGTGCCGGTATGCACATGAGCTTTCGCAAAGACTATTTTTCTTCTCTGCATCCAAATTCGAGTGGCTATAGGGTAAAAGTAGCAGATGATAGAATCATCGCAGCTTCCGGCATTGGAACGATCAAGATTGAAGAAGCAATTCAGGGAATCGTATACGAACGCGAGTTACAAGATGTACTCCATGTCCCTGAGTTTAAATCTAATTTGTTTTCTGTAGGATCTGTGACCGAAAAAGGCTACTCTTTCCATTCATTCGAGGACAGATGTGAAATTCGTGAAAACGATGGCAAGCTTGCCCTGCGAGGAGTTCCACATGGAACGCTTTTCCAGATGTTATTTAAAGTGAAAGTTCCTAGTGAGTGTAATGCTGTTCAAGTAAACGGACATGAAAAAATTAAGCTTTGGCATGAGCGGATGGGTCCCGTAAGTGTGCGTGCCGTTAAGCACACGTGTGCACAGCTCGGAATAGACGGAGTTGTGGGCAAAAATTTTTTTTGTGAGGGATGCGTTTTGGGTAAGGGGTCCCACAAACCTCACCCCAGCATCAGATTAGAGAACAATTACGGTCCAGGCGAAATAATACACACAGATGTCTGTGGGCCTGTAAATATAAGCTCACCAAGTGGCACAAGGTTTTTTTTGGTCTTCAAAGATGAGAGTACAGGATTCAGGAAGGTATATTTTATGACCAATAAATCAGAAGTCGTCAACAGATTCAAGGAGTTTGAAGCATTTGTGCCTACTCAGGTTGGCACACAAATAAAAGTCCTGCGCTCGGATAACGGAACGCAGTATACCTGCAGGGAGCTCCAAAACTTCTTGAAAGAAAAAGAAATCATTCATGAATTGTCGTCGCCGTATATTCATGAACAGAATGGACGTGCCGAAAGCGAGATTCGTTCGCTCGGAGAAAGTGCGCGTTCAATGCTCCATGCCAAGAAAGTCGATACAAAATTATGGACTGAAGCAGTTAACACCGCGTGTTATATTTTAAATCGGACAATATTGAAGCAATAAAAATCGACTGCTCCGTTTGAGAAGTGGTTTAAACGGAAACCTACCATAAAGCCCTCAATGTTTTCGGCGCGCAAGCCTACCTGAATGTGCCAAGAGAAAAGCAGCACAAGTTTGATCCGAAGAGCAAGCTGGTCACTTTTGTCGGTTACGATGGCGAGTCGACAAACTATAGACTGTGGGATAATGTTTCAAAAAAGGTTGTAATCAGCAGTGATGTAACTTTCAACGAGAGTGCCATTCCAGGCGCTGGAAGCGCTGGATAGGATGCAAAATCTCAGGAGGTCGAAATCGTATTCGATCTAGAAGAGAGAATGGAGCCGATTGAGCAGCAAGGACCGCAGGTGTAAGAAGAGGTCGAGGTCCAACGAGAAGAAGAATATATTCAGCGAGAAAATCAACAAAATGATCCAGCAGTTCAAGATGTTGAACCAGAAGCCGCCGATGAAAATATTGAGCAAGTAATGATCAACGAAAATGCTTACGAAGGTAGAGAGTTACGTGATAGAAATCGATTATGATCACCTGACACATATGTAATCGCTATTGCTTATTTAGTTGATACCGTGCCTATGACTTATCATGAGGCTGTATCGAGTGATAACGCTAAAAATTGGATAAATGCCATGGACGAAGAGGTGCAAGCTCTCACAGAAAATCACACCTGGTCCTTATGTGGTTTACCTGAAGGCAGACGAGCAATAGAATGCAAATGGACTTACGTAACGAAACTCGACGCAGCGGGAAATCTGAAAAGGTACAAAGCGAGACTAGTAGCCAAGGGGTTTAGACAGCGCAAGGAAATATATTTCTTTGACACCTTCGCACTTGTTGTCCGTTACGAGTCAATAAGGATTCTTCTTGCCATAGCAGCAAAAGAAGATTATGAGATTATGAAGTTTGATGTCAAAACGGCGTTTTTGTATGGAGAACATCAAGAAGAAATCTATCTAGATCAGCCTCCAGGTTACACGGACGAGAATCAACCGAACGCAGACTCAAAGCTACACCGCAGTCTATATGGACCAAAGCAGTCACCGAGATGCCGGAACGAGAAATTCATTCATTCAATTCATTTATTCATTCTTCCTTCATTCATTCATTCATTCATTCATTCTTGTCTTTGAAATTAAGCGTGACCGCGAGAAGTGAATGTTAAAGATTTGTTAATCTGGTTATATTAGCAAAGTTTTGAGAACTTTCAATATGCATGATTGGAATTTATCAAGTGAACCCGCGGAGCCGGGCTCGTCTTTTCAATAGACAAATCCATCGAATTCCAAAATACCGTATCGAGAGGCAATAGGCTCATTACTGTTTTCTGCGCGAGTAAGTCGTCCTGATATCGAGTTTGCTGTAAATTGTGCAAGTCAATTCTTAAGCTGCTACGATGAAAGCCATTGGCAGAAACGCGAAGATCTAGAAGCGGTTTTGTTTTCACTTTGAACGGTGCACCAATATCGTGGTCTAGCCAGTTGAAAAAAGTTGTTGCTGCGTCAACAGCTAAATCTGAGTACATCGCGCTATTTCACGGCGTGAAAGAAGCGGTTTTGTTACGCCGCGTACTTAATGAACTAGATGTCCAATGTAAAAACATCCGCTTATTTGTCGATAATCAGGCAGCTATAAAAATCTCGGCTAATGCTAACGATCATAAACGCTCGAAACACATCGACGTAAAGTATTATTTTACTCCTGATGCCACTAATCGCGGTGAAGTAGAAATTAAGTACGTGCCATCAAAAGAACAATTAGCCGATATTTTTACGAAGCCTCTCCCAAAACAACAGTTTGTATATTTGAGAGAAAACCTAAACATAATCGGACATGAAAACTAAGTGGGAGTGTTGAAAAGTTTAGTTTTAAATGTCGCATTTCGTAGTTTTAGCTTTCTCTTCTGTAGTGCGCTCAGCTTAGGTACCACGTAGGGCCATATTTTTCTCAATCAGCTGGCCGATGCGATGGTCGAACCGACGAAGGGACTTTCCGGGTAATACAGGCCTAGAGAAGGCATTTTCCCTGACGCTTGTCATCTTTGCTACTCTTGACAGTTAGATGCAGCGAACTGCACTGTCCATCAATCAGTCATGCGACAGCCTCCGCAAGGGTAACTGCGTTTACTCGGTTGTCAACTTAATTTCAGCTTTCTTTGATCATCTTTTTTTTTCTTGTGTTTATGATAAATTATACTATTTGCTAAATCGATTGAGTTTACTTTACTTAAGCATAAGTAATTAAATTCAATAATTATTATTATTTGTATTCTCCCTGAAGCAACTTTCTCACGGAGTACCTCAAAAAGCTTTCTTCTTTTACGTTTGAAGTGCGTGTCTAAAGTAATAAAAAAATGACCATAATTCAATTTCTAACCATAATTTTATACCAGGGAGATTTTCTTAGATTTATTTTATTTATATTTTATCCATTATTATTTTTGAAGGTCTCTTATAGTACTATAGATCATAAACGTACCTTATATTATGTAGTAGGACTTATAGTAACACCAAGAACCATTATATTTTAATCTTTTGTTGTCAGTAAATAATTACTATATGTTTTTCTTATCTAAAATATAGGTTATTTGTCTAGATCCTCTTGGATAATTATTTATTCACTTCTTTCTTCACAAATATTGGAAAAGAAAACTAATTATATTCTTTTATTACTCCCTATTATTTATTTGGAAAATAAGGTTATGGTTATTTCAACACAAATCTACTCATAAGTTTAAAAATCGCAAAAATTTGCATACAATATTTATAGAGCTCGAAGAAAATAGTCAATTGGACTTATTCGTCAAAGTATTAACTTACACTTTTTCAAACATTTTTTATAGTCTTATTTCAACGATCTCAAAACACCCTATACAATAATGATATTTCCAAACAGATGGTATTTCATCAGTTCTTGACAAAATGTGAGCATTTTTTAAAATTGTAAATGCTTTTTCAAATACCTACAAGGAAAGTGTTACAAATGACTTTTACACATAGTTTTTCTTACAAGCTCCGGCAAATATACATAGGGGAAACCGCCCTACAGTAGATAGGAAAAAATTCAACAGCATATAACTGCATCAGTTTTCAAAAATCAAGAAAGATTATCGTTGTTAAATAAAGCTTACATATTGAATTGAGTATTCTTATAGAAAAAAATATCACGAAATTAATCAATTAGCTGTATTAAACATTTTTATTAGACCTGGTCAAGGCTGCGATTTTGACACCTTTGTCCATCAATAGATAATCGTTTCTGGTATTGCTTCTGGGCAAGACAGAATACTCAATTCTGGATAATTATGATTTATCATTAGTATACTTACAATTAAAATCAATTTATTGAGTAAATAATAGTTGAAACTATGATTATTTTACCAAAATCGCAAAAGTTTAAGTTATTGAAATTTTTTATCTTTGATATACCGTGAGATTGGTACGATTGGTACGAGATGTTTAATCTTTATAAAATTTAACCTGACTTGCGATGACAGAAAAGTGCAGCATTTTTACATACCTTAATCCTAAAAATGATATTTTTTCCGAAAGGCTCCTTAAAACACAACTAAAATGTATGAGCTTTTTAATAACTAATAATTTAAACTATTTTCTTGGTTTATTATTTACAATAATTTGAATTTAAAAACTTCACGAATCAAAATAAACAAACAGAGACAACCTTTAACTTAAAACCGAGCTTAAAACAACTGCGAGACAGTCGCAGAGCTGCCAATTTTGACAGAGACATTTTTTGTAATTTTCCGATTATCTACTGTTGGTTATCTACTGTTGGAAAATGTATTATCTAATAAAAAGTCCTCAAATATTCATAAATATTAAAGAAATAACACTTTGTATTAATAAATATTGTTCATTAAACTTCAAGCTTCGATTCTAATGTATAAACATGTCATAAAAATGTTTCATTAAGTTAACAAGTATGAATAAAGAAGAGGTGAAATTTTTTTTTTCAGGTTAAAAATTAATTTTATGCTCTCACACATTAATTAATTATAAAATTTCAATGAAACTTCGTTAGAAAATATAGTATCCTTGCTGAAACGTTATACTAACAAAAGTAATTAACAATTTTTGTCAGTTTTCCAGTTAATTAAGATTATCTACTGTAAATCATTATCTACTGTAGGGTGGTTTCCCCTACTAACATTGTCTATTTTTTCATTCAGATAAAGACGGACTTCACCTTGCTCGTAAGTATATAAGGGTTTAGTAAAAATTAATAATATTGCAGAATATAATGTTTCAATTACAAATTAACATCCTAACATACATGTTGGGTGCATACGATGAAATTTAATTTTACGGTTCTGGCCACGTTTTCAGGATTCTGCCCCACTGTCTGCCCCAGAGCAGTTTAATAATTTGTTAGGAAAGAAATATCCGAAACTTGGTAATTGATTTGTAGAATGTCAGATGGAAGAAAATGTTCGAGTGAGTCAGTTACTCGTACAATCGAGTTTGTGACATTTTCTATGTCTTCCCTTCCCTCGGTTCTGTTAGACTGTTAGAGTCCCGAAGGATATTTCCTGTTCCTAGGATGGGAAAGTGGATTAAAGAGCTTCAGGAGACAAGAAAGTCGTAAGAGCATGACGCAGACCGCAGTTTATGTCGGACAAGTACGGACACGGAAGATTCTGTGCGATTCTCGCTTACAGGGAGTACCAATCTTCTTGCGTTCATGCTGATGACCTTAACGTCTACGCCTCTTACCTGTAATTCTCCTTCGTCAATTGGACTTAAGTGGTATGATGTGGTTTTGGGCATCGAATATCGTCGAAGTAGGTACCAGTCATGTTGCCGAAAACCGCTACGGTTGCTTTTCTCAGCTTCTACTGTTTGCATCTACATATATATGCACACAATGCATATTTAGAGAAGTTTAAGTCAGATTGAGTCCAGTCGAGCGTTATAACCTTTAGTATAGTAGCCTGATTCAAATATTCAAAGGAAGTGATTTGATAGCAGTTTCAGATTGACTTAACCTATGTTAACACTTAAGTGATCAACAGTGTAGACTGTAGGTTCATGAGACCAATTCATAAAAGCCCTGGTTAATGTTTTTTATTTATTATTTTATTTAGTTATTATTTTTCATTTATTTATTTTTAGATTCATTCCGAGATCTACATCCAAAGCTTTCCGTTACCAACAGAAGATTTGACTAATTTTGACCGAAAAATTCAAGATTGTTCAAATTTCTTATAATTTTGGAAAGAATCGGATGCAGATCTCCGAAAGGTTTTAAACAAAATATAAACAACTGGATGGCTTCGGAAATAACTTTTTATCAGAAATTGCTACCAGGGAAACCAGTTCCTGCAGAGGATGGACAGCGCCCAGCAAAAATATTTGTGAGCAAAAGTACTAAATACATTTTTTATAGCCTTCTATCACACTCTCCATTACTGATCATCCCCCCATCTCGTTCTTTCTCCACTTTTCCACATCTTTAACTCTTTCCCTCTGCCCCTGCCCCTCGCCCACCAACATTAGGACCCACTCAATTTCTTTTCAATTTCTAATCAAAAGAAGGTGGAAAAATGGTAGATTTGGTTAAAAATAACTCCACTTGAGTTTTATTTTAAAAAATTTCCTTCCTCACCCGTCAAGCCGAGCGTTTAGATAATTTCTCAAAAAAGAGAAGAGGAAACATTTTTTTGGTCATCTGTTCCATATAAATACAAAACTTTCATTTTAAAAATGCCTTTTCAAGGCTAAACTCAGAAAAATGTTATATGCTATACTTGAATACCAAGTTCAAAAGAGAAAACTTTAAAACAATTGTACAAAATTGAAATATAATTGAGTTTTAAACGCCAGTATGAAATAATTAAAAATACCGGTAAATACAATATTATGTTTTTAATAAAAAATAAGAAGAAAAATTGTCTATTTCGTAGAATAATCGTATAAACATTAGGTAATATAAGAATACTGAGACATATATAACGGCATTATTTGAGCGTCATCAATTGAGTCAAGAAATATTCAAATTGTTGAAGATCCTGTGTAAAAAACTGAGGCTCAGCCTACAAAAGAGCTACATATTGAAAAGATAACAGCAACTAACAGAAGATTTAATTTTTTCAAATGAACCAGTGAAGTCTAACTGATTTTCAGTGAAATTTCGCTCGTTGAAGCAGCCAGAAGTGTGTCACTGACCACTGTTCCCTCAGTGGAATTCCGTCAATATTTTTTTCAGTGAGCTTCACTGGTTTCTTACAAGGAAACCTTTCGAGGTGTACCCCTCCGATTTTCTCCAAATTTATATATGTTGTAGGACATCAAAAACTAAGCGACACGAGTTTTCTCTATCTGCATAAAAACATTTCCAAGGGGTGAAAACAACCCTTAGAGTTCACAACCAAAAATGAGTTTTTTTAATTTTAACGTAAACAAATCAATTATTTTCTTTCAAATCAATTACATTGGATTTCACTTTGAATTTTGAATATGTGCAGGGTATTGTGACCAGTGATGCTAATAGACCGCGACTTTTTCAACTGCGCAAGCGTTGCGTTGGAAGGGGAAAGCCACGCTATTGGCCGTAATACGCGCGCTTATTTTAAATGCTTCAAATTCATTTTTATTTTCAAGTCGGGAAATTATAATAATTTATGCTAATATGTTTCATATATATTACTGCAATAACTATAAGATCCATGATAATACCGTATTTTATTATTATTACTATGGAAAATGTAATGTA
>CAKNYM010052704.1:101999-207752 GCA_932195095.1 Andricus curvator | reverse complement strand
CTCGACTCAAAACCAAAAGTACCATTATTCCTTATTTTTAGTCCTTCACCATATTTGTGTAAATTTGAAGCATTTAAAATAAGCGCGCGTATTATGGCCAATAACGTGGCTTTCCCCTTCCAATGCAACGCTTGCGCAGTTGAAAAAGTCGCGGTCTATTAGCATCACTGATTGTGACCACTGCGGGATGCTACCTCTATGTTTAAGGGGAAAAAAACTTATATTTTTTTCAAATTTTTCGTTTTAAAAATTGACACTTATATTAAATCTGTGAAAAAACTATACTTTTATAAAGTTGAGAGGAAATTAATGTTGAGATATTCCAGCATTTTTGTGGAAAAAAATCTTTAATGGGTAAACTACCACTCTATTCTATTTATTAAATTATTCACACAGAAAAACAATTTTAGTTTTTTTTTTAATCCGATGGTGAGACACTTTAGGTATGCACTTAAATATTCTGACTGAAGTGCAAAAAAGTGGAATTCGCCTTTCTAAGAGGGTAAACTACCCTTACGTTAGTTCCCCTTTTATATTTCATGCAATGCTCATTATTATTGGCAATGAATACTTAAATTGATATGCAAAACTAATTTGTGCTACATATTATTCTCATCCCCCATTCGATAGGTCAAGGGGGTGCAAGCAACACCTGAACGTCGCCCCCAAAAAGAATTTTTTAATTTTCAGCTGTAAACAGACACATAACTGAAACCAAATACCTGGCAATTAATTAGGCGTCATTCAGGAATGTTATCAATTGAAATTTTGGGGGGTGGTGATTTTCAGGGGTTTTTGTCACCCCTTTTACATATTGAGTAGCAGATGAGAACAATACGCAACACAAATTTTTTGCATATCAATTTAAATATTCATTTCAAATAATAATGAGCATCCCAGTGGGCACGAAATTTAAGAACCTAATTGGAACGTTCTAAAAACGTTCCTTGGACGTACAAGTCAAAAGGCGTTATTTGAACGTTTTAAAAACTGTCCTAAGTCAAAACAAATAATGTTCTGAAAACGTTTCATGTTCCGAATACGTCCTTAAAACGTCTCTGGAACATTGTATGTTTAAGGAACGTGATTCGGACTGACTTAGGACGTTTTTCAGCCGTTCTAATAACGTTCTTTAACGTTTGTGCCCACTGGGATGGCATGAAATTTGTAAGTGGAATTAACCTAAGGGTAGTTTACTCTCTTAGAAGCCGAATTCCACTTTTGTTGCACTTCGATCAGATTATTCAAGTGCGTACCTAAAGTGTCTCACCATCGGATTCCAAAAAAAAACTGAAATTGTCTTTTTGTGTGAATAATTTAATAAATAGAGTAGAGGGGAAGTTTACCCATTAAAGATTTTTTCACAAAAATGCTGAAATACGTCAACATTATTTTCCTCTTAACTTTATAACAGTATAGTTTTTTCGAAGATTTAATGAAAATGTCAATTTTTATAACGAAAAATTTGAAAAAAATATCAGTTTTGCTCCCTCAAACATAGGGGTAGCATCCCACAATGGCCACAATACCCTGCACATATTCGAAATTGAAAGGGAAATCAAATGCAATTGATTTGAAAGAAAATAATTGATCGGTTTACGTTAAAATTAAAAAAACTAATTTTTGGGTGTGCACTTTAAGGGTTGTTTTCACCCCTTCGAACCGTTTTTCCGAAGATGAAAAAAAACACGTGTCGCTTAGTTTTTCATGTCCTACAACATATATAAATTTGGAGAAAATCGGAGGGGTACACCTCGAAAGGTTTCCTTGTTAGTACCAGCAGTCATCTGGTCGTAAGCTGTGTCGAACGTCAGCAGGTTAGGTATGACACTCATCATTCATCACTTTTGGGCTAAACTTTGAAAAATTATCTTTCAAAAATCGCACTTTACTTTTACAACAATAAATGAGGAACGGACTGCAATACAATAGGATATAATATGTTGCACCTAACTGTGGGAAGGCCCGTCATTACGTTACGCTCAAAGTAGCCAGGCCCTAAATATTTCTAACACAAACTCTAGTATACAATGAAGTTTGTTTTCACTCGAAAAATGCAAATACCTGACGGGCGACACGCGCGCACTAGACGAGTAGAGGTCCATGTCCCGGCCGCGTGAAGCGCTACATCACTATGGTTGAATCTATCATTTGGCGTCACTGGTATATTCAGTAACGCTGTTTCAGTTGAATCACTTACGGGTTCACTCAGTGAAAGTCCAAAAATCACTGGTTCATCAGTGGTAATTCAAAATACTGATTCAACCAGCGATAATTCCACTGTTTCAGTTTAAGGGAGTAGATTTTGTTTTAGTAAACGACGGAAAGACATAAAAAGCTCTCTGCTACTATGAAAGCCCCGTGTAGAGTAAAAGTAAAATGAGAGTTGACCGCGGCCACCAGGCGAAATCGTGAAAATGTGAAAAGTGATATTTTCTAAAAGTTATACTATGCTCTTCTTCGTTCTTAGGCTAGAAGAATAAAGTTAGAAAGTTTTAGGACCGAATTAGGAAAAATAAATGACAAAATAGTATAGACATTTAAAAATAAATGCAATTAAAGAAATTTAAAATAGCGAAAAATAGAAAAAAATCAAATAAAGTGATTTGAAAAAATGTAAATATTGTTAATATTGTTTATTGTGCTACTAGAGTAAACATTATTAACAATTTTTAACCAATTCTAAAAGTTTAGCGAATTAATAATGCAAGTAACTAGAAATAAAAATATTTTTTTGTTATTATTTATAAGTAGTTTTTGGTCAAAAATAAATAATAATGCTTATTTCTATAGCGAAATAAATAATATTAACAATATTTACATTTAAAAAACTCATATTTATTTTTTTTCCCGCCCTTTTCAATTTCTTTAATTGCATTCATTCTCTACTATTTTGTCATTTATTTTTCCTTATTCGATGATAAAACTACTTAAATTTATTCTTTCTGCAAAACACAGAGAAAAGTATAGTAGAAAATTTTAAAAATATATAAAATGTGCGATTTTTCGTTATTTTGATGTATAACCTCGATGCTGGTGAGGGTGAATTTTCTTAAAAATAAAATTTCAGGAAAGAAATATTGAACCCAATCAACAAGTATTCAATCCCCTTTTAAATAAAAAAAATTACTGTGGCCTAACCCACATAATCCCTTGTCTTCATTTTGATAGGGGAAAGTTGCCTGAGACGAGCCCCCTCCTAAGACGAGACACCCTGAATATTTTTGGACGAAAATATTATAGTCATCACTTACGCATGCCAATACGTGCTCAGCAGAATTATTGTCATTTTGAAAGTGTTTTTTTCTGCACTGGAAGTAAATTAACAAAAACAGAAGGAAAAAATGATTTTTGTACGTTAGAGAAAGAACTTTTACCTGTTTTAGAAGTTGTTATTTAATGACTTCTAATGATTTGAAGGAGTAAGTTATTTTTTTTTTGTAGATAATTTTGTAAACTTTGCAATTGGTACTTACGTTTAATTAATTTTTATGCTGTTTGATAAAAATATTTAAAAAATTGTCGTCATGCGAAATTCCTAAGACGAGCCCCGGTTAGGCTAGAAAAATGTAGGTAATAGCGAAATCTTCTTTACTTTCTAAGTTTCCGGTGGTAATGCGTTGAGCTTGTATGTGTTTTGCATATTATTCAAAAAATTGGTTGCAGAAAAAACAGAAAAGAGTGTTGGAAACAGCAGGTAAGAAGTGAAACGATAACTTTAATTTGAAGATTTAAAACCTGTTTCTCTTCAAAATTTAATAATTCGAGAATTCCCAAAGTTATGCAGAAAATATTTCAGATTTTTAAATTTCCCGCCAATCAGTCGTACCTTTACCTAACCTCTTTATTGCTTTTGCATCATGACTAAGAAATTTTGTAAAATATGTTGATTTTTCGATTTATATCAGTAAATTCTTGATCTAAGATGAATAATACTTGAAATTATACAACTTTTCATAAATATTTAGTCCTTGAACTGTGTTTCCACTTACTTTCCATTAGACCTTATTTAACGCTTATTTTACGTTTTATAATGTATTTTGCCTAACTTATATGTCATAAATGTGAAGAATATCTTTAAACAGTACGCTATGAATAAAATTCATCAATATTTAGTGTTTAATGACATAGCTTTTTTGATTTTAAAAAAGGGCCCGTCTTAGGATACCGGGTTGCCTAAGACGAGACAAATACATATTTTTTTCAACACCGAAGTTCGTTGCCTTCTAAACATTTTTTGAAGTTTTAAGTGTATGAACTTTGTAAAGCAAACATCAAACTATGATGCCAATAATCGATTTTGTTTCTGAAGTTCCTTAAAATCGAGAATTTTCGGAAAATATGGAAGGGGGCTCGTCTTAGGCAACTTTCCCCTATTTACTCAAAAATATATAGATTTAGTAATTTTGCTCGCGATAAATGGAAATTCTAATTAAATAAGAAATTCTTTTATTTGATTAATTGTTCTGTAAGAAATAATGGATAAAACGAGGATAAAGCAGACAATTCATTTTCCGGTTTTTTGTGGATTATTTATACAAATTTGGTTAATTTTATTATGTAAAATTCACAACTGATGATACACTAACACCGAACGATACAAAATATCATTGCTATAAATAATTGTTATAAACAAGTACACTCAACTGTTATTTTTTTGGTAATTTATAAATTACTAGAAATTTTCCAAAGTTCTCGCATTTTATGGTGTTTATGAATTTGTTAATTTTCCAGTAAGTTTGTTTTTAGAATTCCTTAAATCGAAAATTCCCTGCATTCATTACAAAAAATATCGTAAGCAAACAGGTGCTGAATGTGTAGGCAGTTATAACTCATGTGAAGTGTACAGTAGTTGCCATTGGTTTATCCGCACCTCGCTTTAAGCTCATCTTCAGCTCGCTTCTAATTCACCTCCAACTCTTTCACAACTCTCCTTCGATTCGCCTATGAATCCTTGAGATTTTCGGTCATTTATTGTGATTTTACCATAAATTGAAACATTAACCGCCAAGTTTGGTTTCATTAATTCTCAAATAAAAAACTCCCTGAATTAGTTACAGAAACATAAAAACATTGCGTGCAACCAGTGCAGAAAGTAGGGAGTTATATCTTTTGTGAAGCTTACAGTACTTGCCATCTGCCCATCTTCAGCTCGTTCCGGGCTCCCCTCCAAATCGTCTCTAAGTCGCCTCCGACTCGTCTACAACTTCTCTTCGATACGCTTCCGGTTTGTACAGCAATGTTTATAATCGCGTGGAACTGATTATATTTTGCACTTGTTGCACAATACATTATAAAATCAGTTGCGAAATACAAACTATGAATCTTTTTGGACCCAAAATTCGAATTTTTTCTCCCTGTGCGCCTTCCAGGAATAACCCGTAACTGCAATGCAATCTGTTTCAAACCCTTCTCGCGTTTAAGGATAAATTGTGAAATTTAAACTGATTCTGAAGAATCACAGCTAGCTGTAACGAGATTCTTTTGTGGGATTGATAATAGAGATTCGAGATTAGAGTAAAGGTTATTATTTTTTCAGATAACGTGAACAAACAATTAGAAGAATAAAATGAAAATAGTAATTAGTGAGTGACCGTATCTTAACCGTCTTACTTTCGTCGCAACACTAACTTCGAGCACGACTATGAGCCACGGAAACGAATTTCATCTCTAGGATGTTTAGAGTTTATTTGAGGTATAGTGGTCGACGCGATGTTATGACTACTTATACATACTTTATTAAATTTATGTTACACTGCAGTCTCCAACTCAAACTCGAGTTCAAACTAAACTTCGATAATCTGAATACTATACTTTTTTATTTATTTCAGAATTCTTGGCTATGTATATTTCTAAAAAGATTCAAATTCCTAAACAATAAACATCTTTCGTTAACACTTTCCTTTTATTGGAAAAAAATATTGTCAATCTTATGGAGAAAGTTTTAGAACTCCTATTCAAACGACAACTACTTTTTAATTGTGAATATAAATTAATTGAACGCCGGTTCTCCAATTTCACTGTAGTTCCATTAAAAAATAGTGATTAGATGCGGCAAAAAACAGTAAAATGTGACGGGTTAACAAGGAAGGAGAAATCGTGATTTTTTCAAGGTCGAGGGTAATTCAATCCGGATAATCCTGGGAGGAAGCTGTTTGGAATAAGACCGGCGACCCTTTTACTGCGCGTTACTCTAAGTTTTAACTCCCGCATGCGAGCAAGAATGGTTGTTTTATTTGCCCCTACTTCCAGCTCGAACGTCGAGACGAGAACTTTAATCAAACGCGTCCCGCTTTAAAAGGAACGTGGGATGGATGTCAGCCAACAAGGGTGTAAACCCTCGCGGAATTTGCGATCACTATGCTCCTGGAAGACTAAGATGGGTAATGCTCGAGGAATCCTTCACTCCAATATATTCCCATCTACTACTACAACGAAACTTGTAATCTCATTTTTGTTTCCACTTTCAAATTATAAAGTTGTGTACAGAATGTTTAACAAAATGGCAAATAAGATACAATTTTCTTTGTATGAATTGTATAATCGTTATTTTACTTTTCTTGAACTTGACGTAATCTAATGACTGGATACTGTCTAAGAGCTGCAAATGATAATCGATTGTGCCCCCCAAAAATTGACTCCAGACCACTAGTCGAACGCAGGCCACTAGTGTTTGAATCCGGTACGCTGTCCACTTCACCACGAATTCTGGTAGTGACCAGGACTCACTCGTCTTGTAGGCGCTCGAATTTCCCTCACTATCGAGCCTTTCCGTCCCTTACAATTCCGGTAGGCAGATGTGATATAACACTATGGGATTGAATTTCTTACCCAATTCCATAGTTAATTGTAAGATTCTTGCTTGTTACAAAACGGGCCGAAGCTAGATTTTCTGCTAGCCGGGTCCTAGTCGTGCGCTACACAGTGGGGACAAAAAGAACTTTTTGTAACGCACACACGAAATGTTCGCTTTTCTAGACATGTATTGCGTGCGGGAAGTGACCAATTCCAAAGCCGTGGTAAAAAGCAGTTATAAAAAGACATTATCTAGCTGCTGCGCTTGCGCTCTTTGAGCAAGATTACTTTTTCTAGCTGCTGCGCTTGCGTAGTTCCAGCCAGAGTACTTTTTCTTGCTGTCGCGCATTTCGATTCAGATTTACTTTCCAGGACTGCCAGGAATGAAGTGAGGTTATTAACCTCACTTCATTATGATTTGACGCTTGGTAATTTCGGTAATATACAAATTCACAGAAAATTTCCGGATATGTGACAAAAAATATCGTGTGCAACAGGTGCTGAAAGTAGACAGTTGAAACTCTTGTGAAGTTTACAGTACTTGCCATCGGCTCATCTTCGGGTCGTTTCCGGCTCGTCTTCGGCTCGCGCCTCGCCTTCAACTCGCCTACGACTCGCCTACAACTCCCCTTCGACTCACCTCTGGCTCGTACAGCAAACTTCGCACTCGTGTGGAACTGCCTACTTTCCGCAATTGTAGCACAATATACTATTTTGGTTTGAATTCATATTCAATGTATAATTCGTAACCGATTTTAAAGCTTTTTCTCTTCAGAAAGGACAGTTAACAAAACTTGGAAGAGAATTCTCAAACTAAATTTTTTTCAAACTGTGCAAAACGTTTTAATTTTTAAAAATAAATCAATATATCAAGAATAGTGATTTGACCTTCTTTCAAATAGTGCGGAAATCTTTGCAATTTCTTACATTTTGAGAGCCGCATTATAATTTCTCATTTTGCAAAAAACGAAAATTCGTTTTTATTGCTAATTCATTTGTTCCAGGTGGACTTTTTACAATATTTTTTAATTTCTCACTATTTTGTATTCTTTCTTCATACTGCAAGACATTTATCTTAAGATAATTCTGTAATAACAAGCTTAGCAGTGCAATAATTATTGTTAATATTTTTAATATATTTTTTTAACAAATGCATAATTTGAGCATTTTTCTACGTAAAATTATTTTTTCTCTCATTTTAATATTATTATAAAACAATGTCATTGAAAAATGTATAATTGGGGCATTTTTCGATGAAAAACCGTTTTTACGATGTTCGTATTTGCAATCGACTAGTCCTCTATAAATTTATCACTAAACACAATTAGGTAATATGTTTAATTATAAATGTGAAGAAAGTTGATGACAAGATGCAAAATGCATTTTGTTAAAAAAAACCTGTTGTAACATAAACAATTTTTAATGGCTTTCTTGTGGCATTATGTCTTTCTCTAAAACTAATGCTCACAATTTCCATTTTTAAAGCATTCAAATTGGTAATAATAGTTAAATAGTTTTAATACATACATACATTGATTAGCAGTTCGAACTCGAAAGTTCATTGCCTCACTCTACCCGATTCGGGTAGTGTTTCTAGGTGGATACTACCAATGTGGGCCCACCACACCCACGACGGGCCAACAGCACGCAATATTCCTGAACGGTCACCCATCCAAGTACTAACCGCGCCCAACAATGCTTAACTTCAGTGATCTGACGAGAACTAGTGTTTTCAGTCTGGTATCTCCGTTGGCGATAAAATAAATAGTTTAATAATAATAGTTATATAAATAAATATAAATTATATAAATAATAGTTTAATAAATAGTTTTAATAATAATCATAATTGTTGGGTTCAGAAAAAAATCATATTTTTCCAAGGAAGGTGTTCCAAATTGTTCATGTTAACAGTACTAACAATAAAAGAAAGTTTCAAAAGATATTCTCTGATTATGCATTTTTTATGAAATTATATTATGGTAATCATAAAATTGATTGGCGAATAACATCTAGTTTTGAAATTATGCTGGATTAGGCTATTCAGTTATTAACAGTGAGGGATAAAAACAATTTTATCATTGAAAAGTATCCAAATTATGCACTCTTAAAATAAAATTTGCTTATACACAATACAGTAGAAGTCCGATAAGTTTCTCATTTCGGGGCTGTAGGAGCGGAAAATTCCAGGAATTGCGGACTTATCGGATGCCCCCTCTTAGTAGCACGATACTAGGGGCGCGCATGCGTGAGAATGATGCGCAAATCATAAGCCAAATAGCACACGTAGTGGGAGAACCCCAATTAGTGTGCGTGCCGTGCGTGTGATGACGTTTTAAGGGGAGTGTACACTTATCGGACGGAAACTTATCGGACTTCTACTGTATTAATAATAATTGTTTTGCTACAAATTGATGCTATTATAATATTATTTCAAGACAAATTACTTGCAATATAATAATAAAAAACGAAATACTGAAAATTGTTAGAAATTAACTTGCCAGAAATATATTCCCAAAACCATTTTTGTTTTGTTTTTTGCATGAAGACAAATTATCTTCAACTTATGCTGTTTAACCCAATTTCAGCAATTTCAACAACTTTTACATTTTTTAATAGAAGTTGGAAGGGCGAATTACACAAATGACAATTTTCCGCTCTTCTTTTAATCTGAACTAATAAAATTATCACTCGTTGAATCGGTATTTTGAGATATCACTGGTGAATCAGTGATTTTCCGGTCTTGAATGGGTTAAACAGTTAGTAAATCAACTAAAACAGTTATTAAAGTATACCAGTTGCGCCAAATGATAGGATTAACCAGTGACTTTTTCGTGTAATAGTATTTGTGTAAGAAATATTTTGGGCCTGGTTGCAAGAAGCAGGCGATATAATATCTTTCGCTTAAAAGTGGGGAGGCCCCTGGCCACTTGACTTTGACTTCGAGCGACACGTTGACAGAATGACGTGCCTTCCCAAAGTTAGGCGATATATACATAATATATCCTATTATAATACAGGCCGGTCCTCATTTATTCTTGTGAGAGTAAAGTGCTGTTGTTGAAAGATCAGCACAAAAGTGATGAATGATAAGTGTTATACCAAACCAGCTGACGGATGACACCGCGTACAACTGACACTACGTGAATCAGAATTATTTAAGCCAGTGAATAAATTCCTCTGAGTGAACAAGTCTAAGCTCACTGGTTGTCGGCGAAACACTTCTGGCTGCTTCGACCAGTGTTATTTCACTAGTTCATTTCAAGAGAGTTATCCCATTGGTATTTCATTGGAGATTCAATTTCTTTTACATCAGCGGTATAATCAACGACAGAAAGTATCTAATATCCAAGTGAGAAAATGATTTTTAATTGCAACAGTACTCTACACGTGTTGAATTGCTTTGTACCCCCATCCATGTCCAAACTCTATCATTCCTCTTAGTTTTGTAATTGATTTAGTAATTTATTTCTATCAAATTGATTAGAAAAGGTTCATTATATTTTGTATAAATAGGTTAGCGAGCACTTTTTTAGAGGAAAAAAAAATGATAATGTTACGAGCTCGTTTGGACTAAACAAGTTTTATTGAATGATTCAAAAACTTTCAACTTCCTAGATATAGTTATATAATATACCTATATTAGGCGCGCGGGTGAATCGATGACAAGTGTTAATGAAAGGGTTGATTACAGTTTTTGGTTAATTTTGAATGTGGCGCATATGACCGCATTCGAAATCCTATCCGAAAAGCCCTTAATAAACTGTTACATTGCAATTCAAGTTATTTTGTGATATTAGCTTGAGATGGATCGATGGTAAGTCGTTATGAGCTGTTGATAATGGGGTTTGGATAATTTTGGAAGTGGCGCATATCAGCACATTTGAGATCCTATCCGAAAAGTCCTTTATTAACTTTTATACCATATTGCAATTCAAGTTATTTGGTGATATTAGCGAGGGGTGGATCGATGGTAAATCGTTATGAGGGGTTGTTATTGTTTCCTTCTTAATTTCGAAAGTGGCTCATATGAGGGCATTGAAAATCCTATCAAAATAAATAGCCTATCATTAACTTGTATGTTGCAATTAAACATTTTTTCGGTGTTATCATCGTGGGGTGGATCGATGACAAGTTGTAATGAAAGGGTTGATTATGGTTTTTTGTTGATTTTGAAAGTGGCGCATATGAGCGCATTTGAAATCCTATCCAAAAAGCCCGCCTTGACCTTCAACTAAAAACTTTTTTTTGTTGGTCATCACTTTACAACATGTTATGACCTCCATATCTTGGACAATTTTGTAGATATGCGAAAAATTTTTGTGGCGCATAATATGAGCGCATTTCAAGACGAATGAATCCATATACAGTACAACCTGTCTAAGAGCTCCCTGTCTAAGAGCTCCAATGGCCTTGATGAGCTCGGACGCTTCCCCCACTAGAAACCCTACTCACGCTGCCTCGAGAATTGGGCGCAAATCCTCAAAAAGAGCTCGCAGCCGAGCGCAGCCTAATTTCAGTTTTTCTCATGGAAAATGGTTTTATTCATGTTATTTTTCTAATTTGCATATAATAATTTGTATATATATATATATATATATATATATATATATATATATGTATTTTTTTTAAGGTTGTTGATACTTCTAACTCCTATATATAGTACAAGGCAGTTTTTTTTTCTAAAACTTTTAAGAAAACAAAATTATAATTTCATTTTAAAATAAAATATATTATGTACATATTTTAATATGTACGTACGCTACAAACAGTCGTAAAACTGTCTATAAACTGTAAAACGTCTATAAAAGAAGCTACGTTTTCATGGCCGCCGGCCGCGAGCTCTATTACAGGTTACGCACCCAAACACACATTTCGCACCCACGCGCAATTTCCGAGCTCGACGCCCAGTAGTGGGGGCCCCCTATTTCTCGGAATTCTTACCCCTAACCGCCCATGAGCGAGCTCTTAGACAGGTTGTACTGTACGTAATTGTAAACTTTATATCACAGTAGAAGATTTAACACCTGAGTGGCACTGCCCCCCCCCCCCCCGAACGATATATTTGTTAATTAGCTAGCGCAAAATTTTGTATTGGTGGTGCATTTGAGCGCATTTGAAGTTAGGATGGATAGCTATGATGAATTTGAAAAAATGTTGTAATTTTAGAAGAATCGAACCAGCCCCCCCCCCATTTTAATCGCTGATAACTCGGTTATTAATGTGGCGCAACATTTTTTATTGGTGGCGCATATGAGCGCATTCACGGCGCAATTTACTGGGCTAAAGAAAACTCTAAAATTATGAATAGGGGGGGGGGGGCTAGTTTAACTGATCTCCGATTTCGTACGTTGATTGCGTACATCTCGACTACATTATTTCAAATATCATAAATATTGTAAATTCAATCTAAAACTGTGTCTCTAACCCCTGATTAACTACAGACCTAAATTGGAACTAAAATTGTTTTTCAGTTTGATTTTAAACACGGTTCTCAAAGCACCTGCGGCTTTGACGACTATATTTCTCATTGCGACACTGGCGCTCAACAATTAGGTTATACTTCAGACGGTTCTATTTGAAAAATAAAACCATGTAGACATAATGGAACGGAATATAAGAAGTAGGTATGTTTTCCGATATAATGTTAATAAAAAAATGTAATTCTTTTAAATTTACCAAACAGAGACATTAAGCCATAGACTTTGATTCCGTTCGTTCAATGTTCGGTTGTGAGTCAACTCGACAAAAATGTGTAGTCAGTTTGAAAGAGATACTGCAAATCATCTCATTGGGTTTTAAAAATATCTCATAATAGGTAATGTACTTGATTAATAATTATCTAGAATTTTTTTAATTTGTGTTCAATTGAAAAATGCCATTTAGATAATTTGTTACTCTTGCTGAAATATACTAAAATTCACGATTATAACTCACGAATCTCTTTAAAAA
Organism: Andricus curvator; assembly: GCA_932195095.1. Taxonomy (NCBI): domain Eukaryota; kingdom Metazoa; phylum Arthropoda; class Insecta; order Hymenoptera; family Cynipidae; genus Andricus; species Andricus curvator. The sequence goes on along the minus strand of CAKNYM010052704.1, from coordinate 195,008 downwards.
GTCATAATTTGAAAATTATCTAACCTTTTGAATTTTGGTCTAGTAAAAAATTTTCCTTAGAAGAGCTTACAAATATATTTGATAACTAGTAAAAATTCCGATTGAAATTTCTTAGTTAAAGGAAAAAATAGTTTTTTTCTGTTTTGGAAAATTTTCAGAATGTTAAAAAGCATATACTTTTTTTTTCATTTTCGTCGAATTTAAAAATACCATCATGATAATTTGCAAGTCTTTTTATCGTATACCAGGAACTTTGACAAACATTTCGAAAACTCTTTGAAAAATCCTGTTTCAAATTCTGGAAATGCTTTAAATTTTTTTTTATTTTGGTCAGTAACATGTGGCTAACGCAGATTACTTTCATTTTGGGACCCTATAAAAGAGTATGAAAGGCTGACTCGATTGCACAAATCCTTCAAAATTTAGCGTGGCTACAACATTCAGGTACTCACAGAGACATACATGCAGTCAGACAGACGCCGACAAAATTTTTTGATTTTTAGACTCTGTGAGTGCCGAAACGTAAAGATCTATTAAAAATTAGAGATCGAAAATTTGGATGATTTCATTAGACTCTCATGAATGAGAATGTAAAAGTTCAATAAGAAAAGTCTGATTTATTTTAATATAAATATTTCATCATACTGCCTACTGAAAAAATTTTCATCGAGCCAGTTACTGTAGTAATACAAATTTTCTACGAACTACATTTATTTTCGTTTAATGCAACTAGAAAATTGTTATTTTAACAACGTGGATGGTTACATAAACTTATTATAGTAGGCAGAAAATATGTCTCAACCAACCAAAATATGTCTCAACAAATATGTCTAGTACCAAAAATATTTTTATTGGGTCATTCTATGAAAAAAAAACACAACTATGCAGTGAATCTATTTTTCTCAAAAAATATGCGACATACGGGAAAAATTCCGTAGGAGAAGATGTTCTCCTTGTTCTCCAAGAAATTCTTGTGAAATTGTTTCACGGTTTGAAAAGATTGTTGATTATTCACCGTCAACCGCAGCGAATCACTATTACAGGGCGGATCGCTTCAACAATTTGTTAACAAATCTTCAAAGGCTGAATAATTGTATTTTTGAATTAATCTAAATAAGTTATTATAATATACCGTCAACCGGGGCGAATCGCTACAGTTTTTCACAAATCATGAATTAGACGTGATGTAGAAAGTGCTTAAATTTTCTAAAATTTTGAATATCTATTATTATAAGTTCTTTATTGTCTTAAGAAAGAATATTTCGCAGATCTTTGTAAAAAAGAAAACTTGTTGATAAATGTAGTAAGGTACGATTCGTACCGTGACGGGGCGTATCGCTACGCTTAAAGTTTTCGACTCACATATTTAAAGAAGAAAAATTCAAGAATTTAAGACGACTCAACTTTTTGATTAAATATTATTATTAACACTATATACGCCTATTAAAATATTTAACTTGTGAACATAACCTATATTTTATGTTTACTTTAGTTATTATTGACTATACTATAAGTATTAAAAAATCACTGTACTTATATTTGTTAACGTTCTTCATCAATTTAAAACGTTTTTTTAAATTTATTTCTACTGTATTTCAGTTGTAGCGATTCGCCCCTGAATCTTTGGATTTATTCTATTTGTGAATAACTTAAAATCGATGGCTAAAGAAAAACCTGATTGGAAAGGATCTTACAGCTCTCTGGGAGGGCTTCAATCGCCAATACACTCCACGTCCGATGTAAGAACAGTTTCGGGGATAGCTTGCAATGGCCTTGATCCTCAATCGGGTGCCTCTAAACGTAAATAGTCAGGGCCGTGTAAATCATTTCCTAATATAACGCAATATATGCACATGAGTACCCGCGCACTGCTTCTTTATCCCACGCTCCACGAAAAAGTCGATGTTTTGTGGTTGTACATACTGGCACAGAAAGTGGCCAATTCCAAGGCGGTAGAGTAGCCGTGAAAAAGCAGAGAAAGCGTGAAAAAATAGGAAAAGCATGAAAAAAGACTGAAGATTCATGGAGGTGGAAGCTTGTCTAACCTTCAATTCAATTCTCCGAAATTGGTTGAAGTGAATTTAGGTTGGCTTCAGTGATTAAGCCTGAGCACGCTATCTGACCGAAGGAACAGGCAGTGCCGAGCAATGACAGTCCATGTCCATTCACGTCTAGCAGGCTGGGTCCAGTGTTCAATCTTTTTTCTTTCTCAATTAGATAATGTTTTCCATCGAAATTTCTCAAGATGAGAATGTACACCGAACTCTCGATTTCAGTCCAGTTTTAGGGGTTGCCTGTAAAAAGCCTTGGCCATAAGTCGGGGTGATTCAAACTTAAACAGTCAGGGCCGCCTGAACCACTTCCAATTGGAATGCATAATATTGCGCAATATACTTGACTGAGTACTCACGCACTAAGGCCCTTCCGAGGCGAGAGTCGCGACCGTCTCTCGCCCTGCGCGTTGAGGAACTGCGTAGGCCAGCAGTTCTAGGAAGGCCAAGTCCGGAGGGACATGATCTGAGAGTTGGGTGCAATAAGAAATATTGTGTGTAGCAGGTGCGAAACGCTGATTTCGCACTTGTCACTTACATAACTATGTTTATTTATATCGGCGCTACGCAGAGACATTTTGTGAACTATTGAGCCCAAGATCAGTTTGAAAATACAATTATTAAGCTTTTGATGGTTTTGTAAAAGTTACTCTGTTGATTTACCCCTGAGTAGAGATTTACCCCGGTTAACGGTATTTCAAAGCTGAAAAGTTTCTTCATAAAACAGTTTTTTCCCTAGTGACTCCTAAAATACATGTATTCAAAAAGCCACTTGCTTCTGATTTTTAACATCATATGATTAGCATGAACTTTTTAAACATTTAAATTGCCGTAAAGGGTTTCTTTGTATGCTACATAGTCAGTTACTTAAGAGATGGGAGATATCCAAAGTTCCAAGAGGAAATATTTCAGAAAATTTCGAAGTTCGGACTAAGTAAAAATATGAATTTAACCAAATGTTATCTATAAATCAGTAAATGTTTTTCCTTAATTACATATTTTCCCATTAGACACTTTGTTGAGAAATGGAAGATTGCCAACGTCCGATGTTCGCCAGGAAAATTGTCAGAAAATGCTGAAGTCAGACACATTAGCAATTAATTCATGGACAAGAAAAATAAATATGTATAGCTTATCGCTTGCATAAGGTCAAAAATAAATGTGCACGAAAAAAAGTTTGATTCACAACAGAAACTTGTATGCACGGCAGGAGAAACTTTCAATTTAATCTTAATTTCTGAATCTGATTCTTCTAGGATACTAGAAAAATGTGAAATGCAATTCTATTCAATATCTAACCCCATGTTGTATAATAAATCGATTGGGTAGAATTATTGTCAAAACATGACAAAGCTCATAAGTGTAAAAAGAAACCTTTTCTAACCACAAATGTTGTCACTCAGTAATAGTAGTAAAACACATTTTCATCACGTATCTCGTGCTTCGCACTCGATTTTGTTCAAAATGTGAACTTCTCTACATTATGTTGTTCAACACTATTATATCAAATGTATATTACATTTATTACTGTACCTCGCCCTGGTATTGCTTATTTAGATATTTCAGAATAAAGTACACATTTTATTTATCATGATGACTTTAACATTTATTTTGTTCCTTATTTTGCATTAAATTTTATTCTGAGATACCCTGAAAATTGTATATCATTTCAATAAATGTATATTATTACAATTCATGATATGCATTTGTATTAAAACAGACGTATTTTCATTGTCTTGTTTTTATAATTTAAAAAAGTGCACATTCTATAAAAAAAAAAATTTTGTTATTAAACATTTTATTGCAACTTGTGTCGTTTTTCATTAATTTAATATGTTTATTTCAAATATTATTTTTTACGATATAAACCAAAAGTACGCATCGTAGCGTAAGGTGGTGATTCTATGAAAATTTGTAGATATAATTTAGGTGAAAAATTTTGTTGAATAAAATGTTATTGTAGCTTGTGTCGTTTTTCCAACAAGTCAATTTTTTATTTTTTTTTTGGGTGAACAACTTTAGTCTATTAATTTTTTTTTCGTACCGCGTGTCGTTGTTCCACATTTTTTATTTCTAATGTTATTTTTCACGATTAAAACAAAAACTGCGCAACCTAACAAAAAATGATCAATTACAAATTTGTAGCTCTTTTTTGGGTGAACAACTTTTGTCAAATCTTTTTTTTCGTAGGGGGCCGTTTAAAAAAATACGTAACGCTTCTTTATGAAAATTTTGACGATTTTTCTATAGTAAGTGTATGTAAATTTAACATAAGCGTAACGTTTGAGGTGGCCCCCTTTCCCCCTAAAGGCGTTACGTATTTTTTGAACGGCCCCTAGCTTATGTCGTTTAACCAAAAATTTAATTTTTTCATTTTCAATGTAGTTTTTGTCGAATAAAATAAAAACTACACGTTCTTTCGAAAAGTGATTCATAAACAACATTTTTTTTTGAGGTGCAAAATTTTTGCGAATCAATCTTCTTTCGTATTTTACATATTTCAGCTGCTAAATGGAATTTTTGATTTTTGATAATTTTTTGCGCGATCAAAATTTGAAATTTCGATTTTTCAAGAAAATTCAAAAAGTTGTTACGAAAATATTGTAGCGCTCTCAAACAGCAGCGGTTTTCTTTTTCAGACGTTTTTTCATATCGTGCGTTTTTTGGCTTAAAACTTTCATTTTCGTTTGTTTTTTTTAAATTTTGCAAATGCTAAAACTCTAATTCTTTTCTTTGCATCGACAAAAGTCGTCAGGATAAATTGTTCGACTTTCCGAGTACTACGGACAGCCGTACATAGAATTGTTAAATTAAAAAAAAATTGTCCCACAAATTTTGAAAATGCTCCAAATGTTTGAATTTTCATCTAAAATAGCTGGTTAGCGAACTCGATCTTTCCTTTTGGTCCCTCAAAATGTGCGCCAAAGCACAAGCCAATCCGATCAGTCTTTCAAAAGTTGTCCGGTATACAGACGACAACGACGATGACGACAACGACAGCCAGACAGACACCGACGTAAAAACTATTTTTTTCAAATTAGGGACCTCAAAACGTCCACATTTGATGGAATCCGCGAAAGTCATTTCTTACATAAAACGAATGTAAAAAAGCATCACAAAAACAGTGGAAAGACAGAAACTTCAAGTTGAATTAACGGAAGGACAATTGTGACTCGCTGCAATGTACATTTTGAGGAATTATAGCCACTTAATTGTGGACTTTATATTCTTCAAAAATGAGAGATGCTGCGATTTGGCGTGGGTTAGACAATTCGGACTCTAATTTGCTAAGAAACGTCACTAACGCGAATAAAAAAAGGGAAATAATATTTCAAGGTCACACCTCGACCTTGCTCTAGACTACGAAGAATAAACTACTCAGTTCTACACAGTCTTTTTTATTACTGACATTATTATTGAAATTGCCTGACAGCGTCTCTCGGTGTAGAAGGAAGAAGATTACCAAGTCATCTCTCGATATTGTCTTAGACTTTCAGATGTAGAAGGATCTCTGTCATCTCTATCTAAATTCCCAAATCTCTCATCATGTAAGCTGACCAATCATCAAATCTCCGATTGGCGTGGAAGTGAGACCCGGCAAAAACGAAGGTAAACAAACGTCGGAATGCACGGGTTTCCTGCAAGAGAAGAGCGAATTGGTAGCGGAGGGTACACGAGGTGGATAGACACCCCGGGGGTGTATGTGCGCGGGCGCGGCTTTGCGGGTCAGAGTGCGCCGGGTATATAACCGGGCGGATGCCGTCGTCCTTTAGTCTCGCGTTTATCGTCGCCGTGACGATACACGTGATCTGACGCGTTACTAGATAGTGTCGTGTGCATGTCTGATTTTGCCTAATCTTGAGTGAATTTTTCACAAGCAATTAATTTTGAAATTAAAATTGAGTGAGCCACACATGTCTGGATCTTTCCGTACTTGTTTCACTTATCATTCAATCAGTTTTGATCAACTTTGTTAGTTTTGTCAAGACTTATCTTATCAAGATATTGTGAATTTTGCACCGGTTCATGGTTAGGAATTGGTGATCCAGTTTGGCTAGGAGGATTCGAATAACTGGAAGCAAAACACCTTGATTTAAACTGGATGATCAGTATATTAAATTTGACCAGGTCTAAATGAGGAAAATAATTTAGCCTCATCTGAAACACATGGTAAAAATCAAGTCGGTGTTTAATGATGATTCAATTTCGATAGGATAAAGGAACAGATTTGTTGATTTAGTTTCACTAAGAGGGCGAGATGAGGAGAAACTAAACCTTATCAAGAACTAGATGAAATTCTCGTAGGACTAATTGATGAGCTTGGGTACAACCGAGCATGGTGAGGACCTTCCAAATCCAGGGTCGAAAGTTCAGAACATGTCTACAGGATGATTGATCAAAGGAAGAACTTATATCAAATGGATTCAAATATTGGTATCCTTTGGGAATATCATAGTTTGATTCAGCTGTCACAACATACATTCCTTTAGCTCCTGCAGTTCTGTCGATATTTGAAAACAGTTTCGCATCGTGAATACTCATTAGTTTCCCTTTTAATGCGAAATATATTTGAAGCCCTGATTATATATGTTAGTTCCGGTTGAACCGGTTGCTGATTTCTTAATGGGGACAAGACCTTTGATGCTCTGATGATATCGTTTTTTAGAAATTTCTCTTAACTATGGGACTGTCTTTGACACACTCCTGTGTCTCTACTTCCAGCTACAGTGAAACTCTACAAATCCTCTTACCAGTTAGGGCTCATACACTGTCAATGATTCCCATTTGAGTTTCTTGTTAGATGATCCTCTAAATTCCGACAAATGTCCTCTTCTTGAGGAATTTTCGCCTAAATAATGAACTATCTCAACTACCAAGTCCTCAACAAAAAACCAGCAGGGTTTGATCTCTCAGACATGACCCCTTGAGGGATTTCGTGCTCGTGAAAAAGTGCTGGTAGTGGGGTATTAGTGCGTATAAAGTGTTGCGTGGGGTTCTCGCGAATGGGTTGTTTTATGATGTGGAAGGTCGAGGTTCAGGGGCAGAAGAGTGAAAGAGGAAAACGGTGTGTGCGCAGCAGATAGCTAGCGCAGAGGATAAATTGCGCTTTCAACGAGAAACATGAAGCGACGTCAAAACGGTTACGGGAACAGTAACGGAAATGGCAACGTTTGTTATTGCCAAAGTATAAAGAAGATCACGCGTATCACATGTGGGGGTGAGATTAGCGAACCACCCAGCTGGTGTGTCTATGCTGCGGTGGTGCTCGTTGCCGTCGGATCCTACCTAAATGCCTTTGGAGGTGATTTTGTACACGATGACATTCCAGCTGTTGTCAGGAACAAGGATGTTCTCGCGCAAAGCAGTTTAGTGAGTGTTCTTAAGGACGACTTCTGGGGAACTCCCATGCAGGACCTCAGCAGCCACAAGAGCTACCGACCGCTTACCACTTTGACATTTCGGTAAGATTCAATTCTGGATTTGCTTTTATTAAAAAAAAATGTTAATGTTGTTGTCACATAGATACAGCTTGACGAATTGCAAGATCTGATGTGAATCATCTAATAATATTGTGCAACATCAGTTTACATTCTCAATTATAAAAACAATTTAAAAACTTTTGCTGAACACCTGACTTTGTATTGACATGAGTTTGTCCTACACGCAGCTAAAAATAATAAAAAAATGTTATTTGATGGGATAGTCACTTTAGGTTTAGATGAATAATATAGTGCACAGCTGCAAATTTGTGTCAAGACATATTTTTAAGAAATTTGCTAAATAACACAGATCGACGAAAAAATGAGATGAGACTTTAAAAAAATTTGATTGCCTGTACTGGAATCAACAGTAGGCGCTTGTAGATTTTTGCTGGCTGCATCTGAAAGCCAAATCTTTCTATCACGTCAAGTGTTTGCGAAAATTGAAGTAAAAAGCGTTCCTGGCCATTTTTTTAATCAACGCAGGCGGCGAACATGACGTTTAAGAGACTTTTAATAGGGCTCAAATTAAATTGAGAAGGCGATGAAAGCATTTTTTTTCAACATACAATTATCTTGAAGCACAAGGTTCAGCCTTTAATTTGAACCCTAGTAGAAGTCGTCGAAACTTAAGTTTCGTGCCCTACGTTGTTTTGACAAAACATTCACGAACGCGTTTGATTCTCTCAAAAACTTGGCATGATAGGAAGATGTCTGTTTAGGATTTAGTTTCAACTAGCAAAAATATACGCAAAAAAACCTTCTCTTGGTCCCAGTAGAGTTAATACATTTTTTGGTCGTTTTTTGTAATTGTTATATAATGCTGCAATATAGGTTTTCACTTTTTTTCTCCAGTAAGTGACTTCTGAAAATCTTACAAGTTTTGTTTATTAAGAAGTCCCTTATGTACGTTCTTCTTTGAAATAAGTGCTATTCAGTCAAGTTGTGTTCTGTGAAAATGTCTATAAGAATAGAAAATTGTAATTACCTAATTTTGAAACCAATTATTTATATCAGAAAATTTTCAACTATTTCAGTGTTGCAAAAAATAAAGGTTACCCTCTTTTTCTTTGTTGAAAAATAAGATACTAGTAGTTTGTACGTTTTTAGAAATTTTCCGTAATTCATATGAAAGTTTTACTCATTTTTTGTGTATTAAGACACTTTGTCAAGTGGACAAGTTTTTTAATCACCGGAAGGTAATTTCTAACAGGAAGAGCAGTAAGCAGTATTATTATGATGAATTTAAAAATGTTTAAATGATCAGAAAAGGAAAATTAAGTTAGAAAATTCTTTGCATTCCGGATATTGCTTCTTATCACATTCAAAATACTATTATCATCTTTAAAAAAATTTAATTTGAGTAAGACATAATTACGATATCTTCATGCAAAACTGATTGAAAGTTTGAATTATTGTCAAAAAATCAGAAGCACAGTGTAAATATTAACTTAATGCGAAAGTTGAATTATTATTTAGTACGACTAATGTTTCACAGCAATTTATACTTTCAATCAACTTAAAAGGATGTACTCAAATTTGACACAGTGCATACGAGGAATCTATTATTGAAGAAAAAAGTATGTAAAGCTTTATTTATATTTATTTTTTATTTTATTTATATTCAAAAACAAATTTAATTTTCTGAGCTCTTTAAAACCACAGCATTTGTTTCTGTTGAAGGAAAAACAGTTTGTGCAATTTTTAAGGAAAAATATCGTAAATTTATCAAATTGCAAATCATAAATAAATTCTATTTTAATATTTTATTCAGAAAATATATGGGTGTATTAATTTAATTCTTTCGCATGACGCCACTACACTTTTTTGCTTCACCAGTTTTGTAATTTTGATATTGAAGTTTCTATCATTTATATCAATTTGACTTTGACCTTATATTTACATCTTCAAAAAAAAAAAAATTAACTGTTTAGTGCAAAGACTTTATCAGTTTTTATCCTTACACATTTCGGGGCAATGAAAACAAGAATAAAAATTTTTTTATTTCAAAACTTTGCACAAATCAATTTTGTTTTACTTGGTACAAATTTTTATCTCGAAAAGAATGTTGGTGCTAACCTTTTTTATATGAGACATATTGCGACGGAAAGCAGTTTTTTCACTAGAAATTCAGAAATATGCCCCAAAAAATAACTGGTACCAGTTTTGTCGATTCTCTTTTTGAATTTAGTTTGGACAAAACGTTCATTTTGTATATGCAAACCTATTTCTAGAGGAAAGCAAAAAGGAAAAGAAAAAATTCAATAATTCTGAAGATAGTAGTAATTTAAAATATTGAAGAAAACCTCTATTCTTTATGTATATTCTCTAAAAGACAGCCCTTTCTGAATATGAATTTATTGAAAAGACGGGCGCTGATTTACTTTAGTAAAAAACTCGGCAAATTAATATTTTTAGAGGTATAACTTTTTCTCTCAGAAGTTATCAACCTTGCCTTCAGTTTACCACCGATTTACTTTTTTTCAAATCTAAGGGACTAAATTTACAAGAGATTCATAGAAGCGAATTTTCGAATTTTTATTATATATAGTTTTTTTTACCGAAAGTTAACAAAAAACATATTTTTGAGGATTTTATTTTTTCCTTTGTACCGTTGACTTTTACTGTTGGTAATTATGTTAACAAATATGAAAATAGGTGTTTAAGGGTAGACGCAAATTTCTTTTTCGCAAAAAATTGCTAAATATTGGCTTTTTAATAGAATTTGTTTATGAAAATAATAAATTTGTATGCATAAGCAAGATTCAGAGTTGACTAGATTTACTGAGGAAGTTTAAATTAGATACGCTGTAAAAAGTCTACGTGAAAGTCCCCAATATTAGTTTTTATTCCATCAATTTGTTTATAACAATAGACATTGTTATTTGGTGATTGTGAATCAATGGGGAACCTTCCTTCATGTACAGTAAACTAAATAGGCAGGAAAAACAATTTTTGTTCTAAGAAAATAAAACAATTTTTTGTTGTTATTCATCAAATTCATTTATAGCGAAGGTAATTTTTTTATTAGTAAATGTTAAGGATCAGTGATAATTATAAATAAATGATAACACAAGTGAACTTAGTAGTACAGATATAATGGTAATATAACACGGAAATTGTTATTTTGTTATAAAAATTGTTTATGACAATATTAATTAATAAATTTTGACAACAGTTTTCTAACATTATTGATACACCTCTATCAACTAATCGTACTTCAAGAGAGAGAAAAAATTTCCACCATCAAGCACCTACCTTGCATATTTGTTAATTTAAATCTTTTATAACGAATAAGTAAATTATTTTATACGTTATTTCTCTTCTGCTATTGTTCTTGCGTTGGTTTAAGCTGATATTGATTGTAGGCAGGTGACTGATGGTCCAGAGAAGTAAAAATTTTCTCAAAAACACGGGGTTTCGTTAACTGTACTTAAAAAAAAAATTATTAATAGTAAAAAATTGAAACACCGGTTTCGATAAATCTTTTGTAAATCTAAGCCCCTTGAATTAAAAAAATTGCAAATCAAATGTAAATTAAAGGTTTAAAGGATTTTGTAACAGTAAATTTCAAATTTATTCCCCTCTGCGTCCCCGAGGAAAATCAGACACAAAAAAACGTGTAGCATTGAGGGTGGAAAAGCCAATTTTCCTCATGTTTCTTATTTTTAACCACTAATATAAAAAAAAATGTAATATGGCAAATTTTATTCTTTATCGCAATTCTGCATGCCCAGAGCTAAAATTTGAATTATCCCCGGGGAAAATAAGACGAAAAAAAGAGCTTTCAGCATAGGGGTCTGAAAGGCCATTTCATTTTTCTTAGTATCTAGCCACTAGGAAAAGAAAGCCATAATAGATAAACAGATAAAAATACTTTTTCTTGAACACACTACGGCTGGTTAACATCCAAACGAAATTTCAACCCTCTAGTACAAATATTGTAGGATATAGGAGTGGTAAACGACGGATGGACGATAGTGGGACAAAAAAGTTTCTGTGGATAAATAAATTTTTAGTTTACATTATTCATTGATAAAGAATTTGGTTAGTTTTTTATTTAACAACAAAATTGACATTTTTTATTTTTTTGAAGGTTTTAGACGTACCATTTCTTAAACATTTTAAAATTTATTAAACAAATCCATACATCTGTGTTCAAATTATGTAGAAACAATTTTCAGTGGCAATTGCTTAAACAATTTATATAAAGAAATTCACAGTTAGGATATTTTTCAGCGTAAAGGTTTAATTTCTTTTACGGAATCAACTTATAATGTGTTTTTGATGACACCTTGCTTTCATACTTTCAAAATTTACAAGAATTATTAATTATTTAAACAATTTTCATAAAAAAATCAGCGTTTGGCTATTTTTTGACGAATAGGCTTAATTGTTGTTACGAAATCAACTAAGAATGTTTACGATAACTTCTTGCTATGATAATTTGCAAATTCACAAAAATGATTAATTATTCAAACAATTTCCATACGAAATTTAGAGTTTGGCGATTTTTCAACCAATAGGCTCAGTTTTTTTGATGAATCAACTAAGAATATTTGAGCGATAACTTTTTGCTATGACACTTTTGAAATTGACAACAATTATTGATTATTTAAAAAATTTACATAAACAAATTCAGAGTTAAACTATTTTCCAAAAAATGGGCTCAAGTTTTTTACGAAATCAATAAGAATGTCTCTTTAATGACATCTGGCTATGATAGTTTGCAAATTTAGGAAAATGATTAATTGTTTCAATAATTTTTATAAAAAAAATTCAGAGTTTAGCTATTTTTTAACGAATAGGATGAATTTTTTTACGGAATCAACTAAGAATGTCTTTCCGATAACTTTTCGCTCTTACACTTTTCAAATCGACAACAATCGTTGATGATTTAAACAATTTTCGTAGAGAAATTCAGAGCTGAACTATTTTACAAAAAATGGGGTCAATTTTTTTACAAAATGAACAAAAATGCCTCTTTGATGACTTTTGGATATAATAGTTTGAAAATTCACAAGAATGATTAATTATTTGAACAATTTTTACAAACAAATTCAGAGTTTGCCTATTTTTAAACAAATAGGATGAACTTTTTACGGATTCAACTAAGAATGTCTTTCCGATAACTGTTCGCTTTTACACTTTTCAAATCGACAACAATCGTTGATGATTTAAACAATTTTCGTAGAGAAATTCAGAGCTGAACTATTTTACAAAAAATGGGGTCAATTTTTTTACAAAATGAACAAAAATGTCTCTTTGATGACTTTTGGCTATAATAATTTGCAAATTCGAAAGAATGATTAATTATTTAAACAGCTTTCATAAACAAATTCAGCGTTTGGCTATTTTTCGACGAATAGGCTCAATTGTTGTTACGAAATCAACTACGAATGTCTTTGCGATAACTTTTTGTTAAAATAATTTACAAATTCACAAAAATAATTCGTTATTTAAACAGTTTTCATAAATAAATTTAGAGTTTAACTATTTGTCAAAAAATAGACTCAATTTTTTCATAAAATCAACAAGAATGTTTTTTCAATACCTTTTGGCTATAATTATTTGCAAATTCATAAAAATGATTAATTTCATAAACAATTTCCATAAACAAATTTAGAGTTTTGCTTACTATTTCCTATTATACTTTCATTGCTTTTAACATTTGTTTAAATAATGATTAATTGTTGTTAATTTTGAAAGTATCATAGCAAACAGTTATCAGAAAGACATTAGTCGATTTCGCAAACAAAAATTGAACGCATTTATTAAAATATAGCTAATTGCTATATTTTATAAAAATATATAATATTTATAAAGATTGTTTCATAAATTAATAATTCTTTTGAATATGCAAATTATTACAGAAAAGATTGATCAAAAAAACATTCTTAGATGATTCTATAAAAAATTAAGACTATTGGTTGAAAAATAGCCAAACTATAAATGTTTGTATAAAAGTTGTTAAAATAATTAATAGTTCTCATAAATTCTCAAAGTATCGTAGAGAAGAGTCATCGGAAAAACATTATTAGTTGATTTTGTACAAAATTAAGCCTCTTCGTTGAAAAATAGGCAAACGCTGAATTTGTTTAAAGAAATTGTTTGAATAATTAATCATTCTTGGTAATTTGCAAATCATTATAATGAAAAGTCCTCAAAGAGACTTTCTTAGGTTATTCCGTAAAAGTAACTGAGCCGATTTGTTGGAAAATACCCAAACGCTGAATTTTTAAATGAAAATTTTTTGAATAATCAATAACTTTTGTCAATTTGTAACTTATCATTGAAAAGAGGCATCCGAAGGACATTCATAGTGGATTCCGTAAAAAAATATTAAACCTTTTCGTTGAAAAATATCCAAGCTTGAATTTCTTCATAGAAATCGTTTAAACAATTGGAAAGTAACATCTATTTTCAATTAATCTAAATGAAACTTTAATCTCTTTCACATTTTATACCGAAACTATGGATTAGAATGAGTTAATCGTTGCCAATCCCAAAAAAAACTTTTGTTCATTAATTTGTTTATAACATAATAAACAATTTTTTTAATTATGCTCACTTACTGAAAATTATTTCTAGATAGTTTCAGCACAGATGTAAGAACTTGTTTGATCAATCTTAAAATCAAAAAAATAATGGTACTTCTGAAAAGTTAAAAAAATAAAAAATGTCTATTTTGTTATTATGTAAAAAATTCATCAATTTCTGTATCAAATATCTATAAGACAAATCTTTGCAAAATTTAAATATCTTTTATTATAGAAAATGACGTCTAAATCAAACGAATAATGTTGGCCAAAATTGATTTGTCCACAGAAACATTTTTGTTCTCACTGTGGGATGGGCGGACATCCGTCCGTCACTATAACGGTTTCTGGCGTACCCTATGAAACCCAATAATAACTAAATAATTAGTAGACATTGTGCTAAAATGATTAAGTTACCGTCATTTCACTAATTAAGCTGTAAATAGATATACGAATTTAGATTCTGTTGCAAAACTTTAATAATTTATTAGTGATTGGCGTTATGAATTGTTGAAACATATGGAAGTATCTAACCCTATTTTGGACCATCTATGACAGTAAAATATTGATACTCAGCAGTTTTTTAAGAGTTCTGTTAGAGTAATGTAGTTTTGATATGACGTGAAGATTTTTTATTTAACCCGGTTTCCCGTTCTGGAGATGTCCATGGGGCAAAAGAATAAAATAGAGATACCATCAGCATGTAGTAGAGTCGTGCGAATACAGCAGTATTTGATGCATGGTTACCAGTTTGCCATTTCTCGCGCAATACTGCATATTGGCTCTGTATTGGACCATCCATCATGTTACACAAGACACCGGTACATCGCTCATCCGCCTTAGCGCCCCAGATGCCGATGCCGGTGCCAACTTCAAAGCTTCCGCTTTCGTGTGCCATCGGAAGTGGAACACATCCACATGGCGATAGTTTCGTGTCATTAAAGAAATATGAAGTTCAAATCTATCCAATTATAGCAAAAAATCGTTAATCTTCATTTAGTCTAATTTTTGGGAAGGTAATAAGGTTGATATGGGGAAACCTAGAGAGAAATTTATGGCGAGAGAAGGGGGGGGGGATATTGATCTTCGAAAAGGTTCAAATTCTAAGGGTAGTGTCAGGTACATATGAGGGGGAACTGATAAACATAATTTTTCATAACACGCGCATCGAAAGTTCGACTTTCGCTGCCTCTTGAGTCAAGCGAAAGTGGCCGATTCCTGCAGAGTATCAGCTGACGGGGAGAAAGTTATTTTCTTCCTTAGGGAAGAAAGTAATACATGGAACGACTGAATGAAAGTTTTGAGATTATGCGCGCGCATGTCTCGTGCGTCTCTGCTTCACTACACTACACTTCACTGCATCAGCGCCGCACATAACCTCGTAGTTTCCATTATTATCACGTGTCATTCAAGGTTCAATGTTATCGTTTCCTTGAAATCGAGTGTCCCGTCGAAATCTCGGAAGGTCCGATCTCTCCAGAACCCCCTTGTAATTCTAGCAGTGTCATTTTTTATCACATGGCTTGTGGCGTATGGCAGCGATGTCTGTCTCATGTGTTGCAGCCCTCGCTTCACTCAGGCGGCAACTTCACACTCGTCGGCCATCGCCGCCTTTCGCCCCTAGCCATGTAATTACTATTATTTTAATTGAAAACTCGCCTGATTAATCTACAAAGCTAAACGCTCTAGACTAAGGGAACAGGAAAATGCCAAAAATAAATTGGTGCTAAAAATCCCTTATTAAATTGCACACACACATTATTTATTACATTTCTCAATACAAAAAATCGGATTACAGTAAGGTAATGATTCAAATTGATCAGAAATTCAGCCATAGATAATTTAGAATATTAGTAGACTATTAATCAATAAAAAATTAACTTTCATATTTGGATTTTTATACAAAGAGATTACATTTTTAACAAAAGAGATGAATTTTCAAGTAAAATTAGGGCTCTTCAATTGGAATAGTTAAATTTTCAGTTGCAAAAAAATTAATTTTTAATAAAAGATTTCAACTTTAAACAAAGTAGTTGAATTTTTAATCCGCAAATAAGAATTTTAAACAAAAACG
The DNA here is from genome assembly GCA_932195095.1 of Andricus curvator. NCBI lineage: Eukaryota > Metazoa > Arthropoda > Insecta > Hymenoptera > Cynipidae > Andricus > Andricus curvator. The sequence goes on along the minus strand of CAKNYM010052704.1, from coordinate 178,864 downwards.
TTAATTTTCAAGCAAGTTGTAGAGTTTTGTACCGAAAAAGTTCAATTTTCAAAACGTAAAAAAAAAGGAATTTTCAACAAAAGAGTTTAATTTTCAACTAAATTGTTGAATTTTCAACCAAACTGTTGATTTTTTAACATAAAAAGGCGAATTCAACAAGACAGTCGAATTTGCACCAAAAAGAATTACTTTCTAACAAAATTGTTTATTTTTTAACAAAGTAATTGAATTTTCAACTATATAATAAGATTTTTAACTGGAAAAGAAAAATTATAAATTTAAAATATTGAAGTAGATTTTTTAACTAAAAAGAATTAAAGTTCAACCCAAGATAGTTGGAGTTTCAACTAAAAAAAATTATTATTCTGCTGTGTAAATTAATTTTTTTTCTTTTCAAAAGTGTTTCTATAGATTTATCTAGATTCAACTCCCACTTCTGGAAGATTCACAACTTCCTAGGAACAGAAAATGTTTTTAAAAAATTCGGAATTACAGTTTGAAAAAAAAATTTCAACTGTCCTATATTGGGCCATAAATCTCTATGGCTCTGCAAGATTTTTGTTTCTTTAAAAATTGTTTCTTTAGATTTATGTAGTTCAAGTTTTCCTCAAAACTTAATGATTTTTCGTTAACAAAAATGTTTGAGATTTCTTCGACACTCAGTTTTGAAATTTTAATCTGCATGCATTCATGACAGGCAATATTGATCTTGAGAATCGGATCATTCTGATGCGCAATTTTCTGATAAAATAAAAATAAAATGGAGCCAGTTTCGAGATTAAATTGATCAACTGGAATTTACTGTGATGACGTGGCTAAAATCACGACGTGACAGAGGATAGCGAAATAGAGGGGTAAAAATATGCAATTTATTTAGATTCTGGCTATTATTCCTATACTTTAGCTTAGCACTTACTAGGTAAATAAAGTAACGGGATAGACCTCTGGAAAGTAAAAAAATGGATGAAACCTTATAAAACAAAATAAAAAACATTTTTTAGAAGAAGATTAGGAAAAAATTATGAATCTGGCTAGAAAAGGATATAATAGTTGGAAAGAAAAAGAGGATACAATAAGTGACGAAACAGAATATACTTTCCAGCAACAAAAATAAGTTAAAAAGTTATAAATCTGTGACAGAAGAGGAATATGGAATTGCTGGAAAAAATATAATAATGTAAAAACCCGGAATCGAAAATGAATGAATTCTTGGAAATAAAAATAATAGAAAAATTATCTCTCTTAGTACAACCCCCCCCCCCACCTCCGCTTATTAAAACTACAGTATTGAAATATTTTATCACACAATTTCAGACGTTATAAACGTAAATAATGTTCACTTTCTAAGTTATATATAAATTTACCTTAACAGTTTACACACATTTGCACAAGTTCTACTGAATTATAGAGATGGTGACAGAATTAAAATTAAAAACTGTAACAAGTTTTTTTTTTTTTGCTACTCATCAAACAGTATTAAACTATATTTTTCTTCTCAATTGTAGTCTGGAGAAATCTTTCTAGTTTAAGCGGCGTTCGAGATTTAAAAAATTCTTAATATTATACGGAATTACCCTACGCGTTTATCAATGAGGTTTATATTAAAGCAATTTTACAGAAGTATGCTGATTAAATTTCATACATTCTTCTGTAAGAAATTGACGTTCTTGAAAATCGTGGAATATTAATATTAATAATCGATATTGCCTGCCTCAATATTGAAAAGTTTTTGCCTTGCGGCGTTTGAGAAATTAATCTGTATTTTGAATAATTGAATAAGAGATTAATATATAAAATGCAAAGAGATCGATAAAGACGTAATTAGCAATGGTTTACAATCGTTTACCTTTTGGGAATAACTTTTATAAGATTATTATTCAAGATGATTGAAAAATGCTCACTCGAACCAAAATAAAGTAAATCTAGGCTCACTTCAGTTTGCACATGTATTTTAGATTTTGAAACTTTTATTTGTACTTACGATTTTATTAATTTTAAAATGATCATGTTTATGTAAAAATCTCTAAACTTAGTCCTTCTTCTAAGAAAAAGTGTTGATGTCCTCAAATCTCTTTTAAAAAATGTGATGAATTCGAGATAGATACGTTTTTGAGCAAAAACTGCAAATCGAGATGAATATTATATTGTTGGTTGAGTAAAGAGTGTCAAAGGAGCACAGGGGTTACAAAAACACAATGAAGAAAACACCACTGTGCTTTATATTTAACTCTGCTTCTGTCCTTTTCAAAAAGATCACAATGGCTTTGGATTCCGGAAAGGATTGGACCCGGGCTTGCCAGGTTTTATCTCGTTATCGACAAAGCGACTGGAGCAAACAGAAACGTAACAACCGATCTTTGCTGTGGGCTACTCTCTGAATCTCTTTCTACCGCCTACAATTCTTTGCATCATTGAAGCGATATCAGAAATTAATATCTTAATACAGAAGAACCCTGTAGATTCTGGATAGGATGCCCTGATTCAAGTATGGAAGTAAGCTAGCCCTCGATAGGAATCTCTACTTCTATTTAAATAATAACGCTGACTAATTGTTTCATTTTGTGGTAAAACGTATTTTAGTCGTCAGGATCTGGATATTTGTTCCAAGTTTGATTAAATACCTTTTTGACATTCTCATCAGAGAAGGTATTAGATTTGTATAAAATTTGACCCCCCCCCCCCCCTTTTTGTCAAATGTCCACGTTTTCAGACCCTCTGAACCCGAAAAACAGGTTTTCACGAATGTGTCTGTTTGTATGTTTGTCTGTGAGCACGATTACTTTTGAAAAAAATAATTTTATTAGATTGGCCTTTTTCACACTCTCTTCGTGTCAGAAACTGAAGGTCAAGTTCGTTAGATAGAGGGCATTTTTAAAATTTGTAAGACCATTTCTTTCAAGACTTAAAAATTCCACGTGCGGCTCTTCATAGGAGTAAAAAATTCGAACAATTTATATACACGACTTTTTCCGATTAAAAAAAAATTATCAGATTTTATAGCTTTTTCAAAATCCAAACAAACAGACAAAAATAAAAGCCAAACAACGCACGATATGCAAAGAATTCAGAAAAAGGAAAATGTTGCTTTTTGGAAGACCTACAAGATTATCTTAACAACTTTTAGAATTTTTTCGAACATTCAAATTTTGATCACACAAAAAATAATGAAAAATAAAAAATTCCATTTTGCGGTAAAACTGTGCAAGATACGAAAAAAATGAATCAACAAAAAATATGCACCCAAAACAGATCTACAAATTTGTTATAAACTCTTATTATGAAAATATTTAAAAAATGAAAAAATTAACTTTTTGGAGACAGGACACAAGATACAATAACATTTTATTCAACAACAATATTTACCTAAATTTTATCTAAAAATTTTCTTAGAACCACCTTACGCCAGAATGCGTATTTTTGGTTTAAATAGTGAAAAATAACATTGAAAATAAATGAATCAAATTTACGCAAAGACGACACAAGCTGCAATAAAATGTTGAATAAAATTTTGTTTAATAGGATGCGCGGTTTTTTTAAATTATAAAATCAAGGCAATTAAAACACTGTTGTTTCAATACCAGTGCATATTGGAAATTGTAATAATATACATTTATTGAAATAATACATTTTTCAGGGTAGCCGAGAATAAAATTAAATGCAAAATGAGAAACAAATATTAAAGTAACCATTAAACATGAAATTTGTACTTTATTTTGTAATATCTGAATAAGCAGCCCCAGACTGAAGCACGAGATACGTGATGAGAATGTGTTCGTCCAAGCCGAAGGAGCTTTCACAAAAGAGAATTCACGTTTACGAAATTACAGTTGTAGGTGCTTGGACCTTTAATTTTGAAAGACCTGCGCACAAACGCGTAGCGTGCTATGAGAATGTGCGGCGGGCAGAGTTTTTAAGGTAGATTTATTCGGACGCTAATTTGGCTCTTCCTAGTTTTCCTAATTTGACATTTATGTTCGTTTTAGAGGGGTAGCCTCTTTTTTTTAGAAATAATTTGATGAAATTGCTCTCTCAGTAGTACAAACAATAATTTCTATTAGGGCATCAACCATGCTCTGTCTAGTTTTTTTATTCGTGATCTATATGGCCAACGGCCATACCACTCTGAAAACCCCAGTTCTCGTCAGATCACTGAAGTTAAGCAGCGTTGGACGCGGTTAGTACTTGGTGGGTGACCATTCAAGAATACTGACATGAGTGCTGTTGGCACATCGTGGGTGTGGTGAGCCCACACTTGTAGTTATTTATAACTACAAGAAAAACCTAGAAACACTACCCGAATCGGGTAGTGTCACGCCTACCCTGAAAGGGAAATGGTTTAATGGTATATATATATATATATATATATATATATATTATGTAGTAATCTAGCAGGAAATAACATTATATATTTACTATTAGGCTTTCACTACTGTATTTTGGATGTGTTAAGAATTTTCGAAAGATTGTTTTCACACTTTTGAGGATCTGGATAGTTAGAACTAATTAAAGGTTGAAGTCGTTAAGCTTCATTTGGTTTTACATCGCGAAGCAATTCGGTACCCACTTTTTTAAATTTGTTATAGAATAGTTATTTATTTTTGGTCGAGATCTGGCTCTCGTTTTTTGATAAAGATCTCAACTTACGATTTATGAAAATCGATTAATTTATTAGGTGATTATTCTTTTAGCGGCAGATAGAATAACTGCTAATAGGGCATTTAATATAACTGTGTCTGATTTTTTTCTTCCGTTCCAGTGTCTTTTTTAATCCTGTTTTCCATTTACGGTATTACTTCTGAATTGGCATCTATTAGGCTTTGGATAGTTTTTTTTAGTAAAGGTCTTATATTCTAGTAAGGAAAACTTGTATGTGACCATCTGAGTTAAAAACTTCTCATAAAGTTTTAATAGTATTTCCCATGAAAAAAAAGATGTTCTTGTAAATTGTATTCAGCATCGTCAATATTAGCTGAATCGAATGGAAACTCGATATTTCTCTTCACATTTAGCTATAGAATACAAGTTTCAAATGCAAATTATTTTCAGTACATGAAATGCAACTTTATACTGATAATAAGATGTTCACATAAATTGTTTAAACAATTTATTATTGTTTTTCGCAATTTTCTCTTAGAGTAAAGTTGCCAAGTCGCGGTTCTTTCTAAAATTTTCCACTCTTTGTCCAATCTTTAATTCGAATGAGGTAATACTTAATTAATATCAGCAAGCATAATTGTTTAAACAATTTAATATCATTGTTCAGAATATGCTCTTAGAATAATGCTAAAAAATTGCAGTTTTTTCAAGAAATTTCCACTTTTTGTCTAATTTCCAATTACAATGAGGTGAATAATCAATCAAGGCTTACCAAATTAATTGTTAAACTAATTTATTATTACTGTTAATAATATTTAATTTGAATAATGCTAGAAAGTTGCGGTTTTTGTCTGCAATTTTCAACTATTTCTCTACTTTTTACTTGAAGTTAGTTTATAATAAATTGAATTTCGCGAAAATAATTTCATTTATTAATGTTTATAACTATCTTCTCTCAGATAAGTGCTAAAAAGTTGCGGTTTTTTCTGAACTCTTAAACTTTTTGTGCACTTTTCACTTAGTAGTGAGGTAATAATCGAAGCAAGTTAACAAACATGCTTATAGAAACAATTGCTTATTGTTCATAACTATGTTTTCTTATAGAGTAATGCTGGAAAGTTGCTTTTTTCTGAAATCTTTAGTTTTGGTTTGACTTTTTAATTACGAACAAATATCAAGTGAACCTCAACGAAAATCATTTTGTAAAAAGTATTGTATTGTTTTAAGTGTAGGTGGAAGGGCTAGGTATGCAAATGACTAGGAAATTATTTTTTTATTACAAGAAGAAGTTTATTGCAAAGCGTAAAATAAAAATTTGGAATTGCACATATATTTCAATATCAGCCACCCGCCCTCGCCGTCCCTGGAAAAACACGCCTTGTCGATGAGAACACACATACAAATAAATAGATAATTAATTGCTTATAACATCTCAGGGACAAGGTAGACTTACTGCAGTTAGGAAATTGCTTTCGGTACTCTGTTGCGACTTTTAATACATTTTGTTTCTGATTTTCGTCTCTAGCATGAAGAGACTTAAAGTCAGATATAAATTTTACAAATATCTCTCTTATTTTAGAAAAATATATTCACAAAAAAAAATAGATTGTTTAACATATGGTTCTTTCTGATTTTTATTTATTATTTATTCATAATCAAAAAGGCCAAGCGAAGGTGAGCATTTCAGAAAAAACCTTCACTTTCTAGTATGTACTTATATAAGAGAAGATAGTCATAGACAAAAATAAATTTGTTTAAGCAACTATTTTTGTTAACTTGCATTAATTATTACCTCAGTAAGTGAAAAGTGGACAAAAAGTTAAAAATCTTAGACAAAAGGCGCAACTATCTAGAATTACTATAGGAAAAGAAGGTTAAAAACAATGATAATTTATTTCAAAAATTATTTCTTGTTCAATTCAATCAATTATTATGTCATTCGAAGTGAAAAATAGACAAATAGTTGATAATTGCGAAAAAACCGCAACTTTCTACAATTGAGCAAAGAGAATATTATTCACAATAGTCATAAATTGTTCAAGCCATTATTTTTGTTAACTTCAATTAATTATTACTCCATTCTAAGTGAAAAGTGGACAGAAGGGTGAAAATTTTATTAAAAAAGCTGCAACTATCCAGTATTAATACAGAAGAAGATAGCTATAAACAATGATAATTTGTTTAAACAATTGTTTTTGCTAACTTGAATTGAATATCAACTCACTCCAAGTGAAAAGTGGACAAAATGTTAAAAATTTAAGAAAAAACCACAATTTCTAGCATTATTCAAAGAGAATATTATTAACAATAATAATAAATTGTTTGAAAAATTATGATTGTTAACATTAATTAACTATTACCTCACTCTAATTGAAAATTTTACAAAAAGTGGAACATATTTTAAAAAACTGCGACTTTCTATATCTCTATTCTAAGAGAAAATTGATAAGAACAATAATGAATTGTTTAAACAATTCATCTGGGTATCTGATTAGCAGTATAAAGTAGTATTTTATGTATTAGAAACAATTTGAAATGAAAAAACGCAAAAAAATCATAATTAGAGCCAAAAACTCGTGACACCCATTTTTTCATTTATGGGCTTTTTTTGGGACCTTATGAAACAGACTTATAGGGGTGACATTTAAAAAGTAATATTTTATTCGTATTCTATGGCTGATTGTGGAGAGTGATGTTGAGTTTCAACTTGATTAAGTTAATATTGATGATTCTAAAGAAATTTTACAAAAACATATTTTTTCTGATGGGAAATACATGTTAAATTTCGTGGGGCTTGAGCGACCTCTAAATATCATTTAAAGAAGGGATTTATCTTTATATGGATTCGAACAAAATTTCCGGGCGATATACATAAAGATTCGAGAAAAAAATTCTAATGCATTTTTAGACCACCCTGGTGTAGCGCCTCTGAAATCAGTAGAATGAAGCAGTTCAGGACATGTTATTACATATATTTACTCGTTTCTTGTATTTTGAAGGCTTCATAGAGGGACATGTATGAAAACGGATTATTTTATGATGGAGGAAAGACTTAACATTTAAAATGTCTAACTTCACAAAGCCCGATAAAATTTTAGATCGCATGCTGTGTTATTTAGCACAAATATTGCACGATTCAATTGAGATAAAGCTTCGCTTAGATTCCCCAAGAAACCGCGAGTAGTTTCTCGCTGAGCTATAATCTCGTTCGTAAATTTCACATCCCCTGAAGCTGGTCTCGGGGGAGACGCGTGAAATGATTTAAGGAAGTCTTGCTCTTCTGAGAGTCGAAATTCAATTATCGCTGAAAAGGAAGCAGCTACAGGTTATTACTCTTAAGATGGTATTATGAGCTGAGGCATCTATTTGGATTCATCGCGGTTTCAGTTCTTAACTCTGTTATCGTAGACGAATGGAATACACACACACACGAACACACTGGTATTTTAGATTTGGGTATTTATCCTTCATAAGAAGAGCAGGAATATGGGGTCTAATGAAAAGTTCATTTAAGAAAATTACTGAGATTATTCTTTCTCCGAAAATTGTGCAATAAAAAACAATTATAGTTGTGATGAAACTTCAAATCGTTATTTATTTTCTTTCTATATTATAAAAAGATGTCGCCGCCTTCAACGCCAACGAGAGTCTCCAGAGCGTCCCACAAGAGCCCCCAGAGCCTCTCATGAGGGCCTTCAGAACCTCCTATGAGAGCATCCGGAGCGTTCCACGAGATTCTCTAGAGCCTCTCGCGAGGAATACATCACGGTATATTTTTCGAGTATTGCATTGAATTGAAATTAAAAATAGAATTATCATAGTATTGTTGTATTTTGAATATCAACAAAGTTTTTCTCATATAAACAGAATAAACCATTTTTTTAAACTTCATAAATCGGTACGGGTGGCTCATAAAAGGTTCAGCAATATGTTGATCGATGTGTCTCGAAGACGCGAAAAAATACACTACTCATCGTCTTGTTGTATTTTCAATATCAAAAAAGTTTTTTTTATATAAACAGAATAAACCATTTTTTGAACCTTTATAAATCGGTACTGGTTGGTCGTAAAAGTTTAAACTATAGATCGATCGATGTGTCTCGAAGGCGCGAACAAATATATTTCTTTAAATATCTAAAATAAAATTCAAAAAACTTTTCAATTTAATATTCTGCAATTTTGAATAACTGAAATTTTGGAAATAATATAATTTTGAATCTTTCAATATACAATTTTAAAATATGTATGCAAATGTGAAACGAAACAATTTTGCATGTTTCGATACCAAATTATTTTATTTCAAAATTAAAAACTGGCAATCAAGGGTTTTAATTCAAGTGCTTTTAATTGTACAAATTGTTGAAAAATTGAGGCTTAAAATTTTGAATGAATATAATCTAGATTATGGAAAAGTATTTACGCAAATAGGATTGGAATTTTTTCAAGTTCAAACAGTGACAATTTAAAAAATGCACAATTTATTACGTTCTACCTATATTTTAAAATGATAAAATGATGATGTTTTCAATTTAAAGTTGGGTAATTATTAGGGTTTTTAATTTTATATTATTATATAATTTTGAAAGCTTGAGAAAAAATGCATTTATGTCAAACATCATAAAGATTTATTATGAAGATATCAACTTCAAAGTTACAATGACGATAGAAATAAGCTCTGAAAATAGAGAATTCCAAAGGCCGATCATCAATCAGATCGTAAATCCAAACCGAAATCGTACCCTAAATCTAAGCCTAAATCATGTACCAATTTCACGACGCTAAGTACAGATTATCAGTCTGATTTAAATTTGGATTAAGGGTCGGATTTTTCAATAGGGAGATCATTGTTATATTGATATAATTGAAAAAAGAAGATTTCAGAGGCTGTAAATTTCAATTTATTATATTTTTGTATCAACAAGGAACTTTACATTGATGTTAGAATATTCCTTTTATACACCAACTCAAATTGTTTCAGTACGAATCCTTTGTTCAAATGCTTGCATTTTTTCTCTGAATATAAGTTAGAGAGAGGGGGATCACAATTTACTTATACAGTAAAGTCTCGCGTATTTCCGTGTCCTTGAAACGTAAAGATTCGTTATTTTCAAAGCTGGAAGGGCCCCCACCTCTACCGCGATTGGGCAGGTTCTTTTTATCAAGCGACGTTCATTGGCTGCCTGGCCTGGTATTGCTGCGCTTGCTCTAAGCACCTTTTTCAACTGCGCATGTACCGAAAACCGCGGGCGATTTGAAATGAATAAATACCATCAACAATAAAACACATAAATAGACCCGACATTCCTGGAACTGCTGGCCCACGCAGTTTCTCAGCTCAAGGGGCGAGAGACGGTTGCGACTCTTGCATGAAAAACACCAGCAGCGTAGGGACAAAAACACAGTACGAGGGTACTCACATGCGGAGATTGCGCAATATTGTGTATTCCAATTGGAAACGTTTCAGACGGCCCCGATTTGTGCAGTTGAAAATGTCGCGGGCCGTTGGCCAGTGTTTTTGTTGACGTACGACGTGAAAAATGTAAAATTTGTTGGAAATAGTACAAATTTCCAACTAAAAATCAATATAATAGAATCAAAAAGAGACTCAAATATTTCGCGGCAATGCTAGGCTAGGTCGAAATGTTAGCCGTCAGAAAGGTTGGCATACATAGGACTGCAACTACACACGAGTTTTTGGAGAAAATATTCTAAAGCTAAAGGTAAGTTATAAAGGTCTAAAAATTAATATTTCTCAAGTGTAAAATCTATTTTCTCAATCATGTCCCATTCTTTTCTCGAGTGACGACCTCTCAGTGTCACGAAATACAAGCAACTTTTCGAAATTGTAGGTTACTAATTTGACGTGCCATTCACCTGAAATTTAGGATGTTTTATTTTAATTCGTGAAACTGAAAGGTCGTCAATCGACAAAAAAATGGAACGTGACTGAGAAAATACATTATACACTTGAGAAATATTACTATTTGTACATTTATGACTTTTACGTTCAGAATACTTTCTCGAAAAAGTCTGCATTCCCATGACGTCATCCTAAAATACTGAATTTAAAGCAACGAGGGCGCTCTTCGGACCTCTTTTTTTTCATTGGTCAGCCACTGACGCGGAGGAGAGTGTACAGGGACCGTGGTGGCGGTTGACGGAACTGCGCAATTTGATATAACCGCATACAGGGGGCTTGAAATAAGGGGGCCTTGAAATAGGGGAGACTTTACTGTATACATATTTCTACAAATTGATAGTTATTTTTGACTAAAACTAAAGTAAAAAATATTTGATTGCTCCAATTAATAGTGTGATACAACTAATAATTAGTAGACATTTCTACTAATTCAAAGTAAATGCATGACTGTCATTTTACTCATTGAGATTCAGAGAGATTGAAAAGTGTAATAGGAAAAGACCGACGGTTGTTGTCCCCGGAAGATATGTCACCATTTTTCTTCGTTGAATAGAAACTAGTGGTGTGAATTATTTAAAAAAACCCGAACCCGACGGTTTGTGCATTCACCGAAAATTGATTTATATCTTCATACATCACTGCCAAAAAATGTTTACGTGAATCTTTCACTGTAATACTTCCAAAATGACAAGTGGGAGAGTCTTTTTAGAGATGTTTTTCTCTCATTGTATTTCTTGATTTTTTGAAAATAATGGATGCATGATTGAATTCTCAAATGATAAACATATCGATGTGCTAATACACGATATCTTACTTGTTACTTAGAACCCTTTTTTCAAGAGGCTTGAACAGGGTCTATATTTGACCGAAACGTCGCCATGTGTTTCTTCCAATATATTAATTTCAAATGAATGCTAATTTCTTTCTTTTCTGAATGACGATTTAAAGACATTTACTGGTTAATCCTTCTACCAATAAAAGTTCGAAACGAGAAAAACAAATAATTGTCCTGTTACATTGCTAGCATTACGTTTGCTACGTTTGTTCATATCAATTGTGTATAACAGATTATTTACTACGTACTACGTGAATGGATATAAAAAGGGAAGGGGGGAAGGATGTTAAGGAAAGGATTCTGTCGCCGAGGTCTCTTGCCTCCACACAAGGGGTACAAAAACGGAGGAACCTCTACAAAGGGGAAGGTTGTGGCTGGGGGTCAAGTGTCGAAGGAGTCGCTCTCCCTCCGGGAGGGGCATGCAAAACTGGGAAGACGTCCCCTGGATAGGCAGAAGGGTGTGGTTGGGGTTTGTCCCGCCAAAGTCACTCTTTCCCCGAGAAGGGATATAAAAAGGGGGTCTAGAGTGGGGGCAGGGTGTGGCGAAGGGGTGAGTGTATCCGAAATCACTCTACTTTAGAGAAGAGATATATTTAGGGGTAGGGGGAATCGAGAAGGGCATCGTCGACGCAACTATTCCCCAGAGAAGGGATGTATAAGCGGGGGTGGGGGAGGCTCTTGAAAATAATTAAAAAATTTAAAAGTTTCAGATTCATGTTTCTCGAAAAAAATCCTATCGGAATTCATATTAAGAAATTATGTTCAACTAAAAGAAAACGAATTTTCAACAAAATGGTGTAATCTTCAACCAAGAAAATAAATCTTTAACATATGTGTTAATTTTTCAACCAAGTAGTTGAATTTTTAACAAACAAAAAATTACTTCTTAATGGAAATCTTAGTAGTTGAATTTTTCTACTGAAAACGATTATTTTATAGCCAAAGATTTACTAGTTTAATTACCTGTTGAAAGAATTAATTTTCAAATGAAAAAACAACAATTTTCAACAAAATAGTCAAATCTTCAACCAAGTAGTAGAATTTTTGACTAAAAGAGATGAATTCTGAACTGAAAATATAATATAGATTTTTCAATTAAGAAGGAGACCGTGTCTACGTGTCCCGAAATTTCGGTATAAGTAGCCACATTTTTTCGGTACGGATAGGTGAAGCTGAAAAAGGGGCTATTTGCACCACAATTTCGGTACGTATAGCTGAAGTATTGATGGATTTTTTCGGTACGCGTAGACACTTCCTAAAAAGAATGAACTTTCAACGAAAAATATTTGAATTTTCTTATTGGGTTCTATTAATTAGGTTCGCATTTGGGCAAAAAAATGAGAAAGAAAGGATGAGGAAACAGGAGAATAGGATAAAGAGTGTGAACTCTGTATTTACATGCTTTACTTGAAAAATAAAATCACTAATTTTAATTTTTTCAAGAATTTGAAAAAATTGTTATTTATGTTTATATTTTCCATGTGTGAAGTCACATTCTGCGTTAAACCCTCCCAGATACGTCAGAAATCGTCACAAAACCTGTTAACACCCCTTTTCCCTAACAGTGTGCCGTAGTTTCTGAACGACTCCTTACGTTTATATTGTTTTCATGGGTAATCTACGTCAACGAACTATGAATAAACGAAAAGATCCAGAAAAGTTTTGTAATCGAATTTTCAGGTCGAGTCAGGTCTTGCTTTCGTATATTCGGACGGATTGCGAACTCGAAACGACCACTAATAGGAGTATACACAATTGTGATGTGCAAGAGTAAACATAGTAAGCTAAATATATAGTTTAGTAAAATTAAATAAAAATCTAGATATCGCAATCTAAAACAGTCAAATGAAAACAATTAATATTTCGGCGAACACGTCGATGAAATATAAGTAAGGCAATACTTCCGAGTAATAAAAATTAGGATAGAAACGCGTTTGCTTTATATATGCATGCATGTGTATAATGAGAAACATACCCACTCTATCCAGATAATTACTCTCTCTCTCTCTCTATGTTTCGAAAGGTGGCTTTGCGCCAGAGTGGATGTTGGGGTGGTTGAGGGAATGATATCGTGGTTGCGGTCTGATGTGGACGACGGCATCTCATCCACGCTGCGTGAGTACGTGACGCGCGAAACGCACCGTGAAATTGACTTTAGCTAGGCTCGAGCGCCGTTGAATCAGTTTGCTCGCATATCATATGATAGTGTTTCACGTTTCGCGCCTGCAGACGTTGCCATAATCCTACAGCTGGTATTTACAGCCACACAAGCTCCTCCTTGTATCTACAAGACTGTGCACGTTTGCCAAGAGCTAAATCGCAAATGACGACTTACCTCGTTCCCATTTACACCGACGTGCATTGGCGCGATATTTCCGGTTTGGATTTGTCTTATTCGAACATTGTTGCTATGAATATCAAACAACTATGTTGGATTGCAGATTACACTCTATTCAGATTCACTCTGCCTTCAGAAAGGAAATTAGAAACTGTTTCTGCAGACTCTAGGTGGATTTAATGCTGATGTCAAGTTGACTTGGAACAAAACCAAAACAGATTCGCAAGAGATTTTCATCAAATTTAATAAGTTCCGAGCCACTTAAAATGCAATCAAAAATTTAATATGAGTACAAAGACAATCCCAATCATACATTTAGCGTAGGTGTTAGATATTTGCACTATATTACAAATATATATGCTTTATTCTACTTGTGATACTAGACATTTCTCCTCCTAACTAGTCGTATTAAACGAAACTGCTTTTCAAGCACCCTAATCATGTTCATTAAATTTCATTTATTTTAGCCACGTCCAGTAATTAGGTGATCTAGCCACTTTCGCATATCGCGAACAATGTAATAAATAGTTATTCAAGCCACATCAAATAAATGTGTCTTTTAACTCATCTCACGCGGAATGGAAGTTTTTAATGTGTCCCCTGAGGCTTTATGTTTTCCTTGTACCTCTCCCCTATTCCTTTACAGATCCTCCACATACTTACTCGGTGGTAGGAGGGGGGCCTACAATTTTAGGTGGGTTCCGAACCACCAAGAACAACGGCTTTAAGTACTTCCAGAACCTTTTTCTCTAGAGGTACTGGTGCCACGACCCCCCGGTGATGAACACCTTCTTGCTAGGCTAGTGTTCAACGCGTGTGCCACCGAGCATCTTCCAAAGTGTGAGCAAGCCGACGGAGTGGGTCTAGAGCTTATGCCTTAGCCCCCACGACCATTATCCCACTCATCACACCTATTAACCACAAGTCCACTTGACACGCTTAACAGTCATTTGTTATGACAGATTGTGTTAAACATGTCCGATGTTATATCCTGCAAACAGAAAAAAATGTCTTCATTCAACAAAAACGTTTTGTTGATCGCATTGGGTTGATTTCAGAAAACATTTTTGTTGAATGAACACAATTTTTGTTCTGTTGACCAAATTCGCTTGCTTAACTCAATCAAAGTTTTGGTTGAATCGTTTCGTTCATTTAATAAAATATTTTTATTTTTTTTACTTTACTAGAATCAAGCAAAAGATTTGGTTGATTCAACCAAAATATGTTGGGAAAGCATCGTAAAATTCATGGACGCATTGTCGTTGGCGTTTGCATCTCGTTGATCCCTATCAAAATAAGTGATATGGAAACCGGATGGATTGGGCTTAAGTGATTACGTGAAAAATACGCGAGATCTACGTGATTGCCTATAAGATTGCGTGATTAAATTTGTGTGTGTTTGTTGCGGATTTCACAGTTCTTGGTCAACACGATAACCTAAAGACTGTTGTACGTAAATTGTTGAAATTTAGAGGAACTATTTTCAACATTCATATCTCAAAACTGACTAGAGGATTTCTGAAATCAATCATTTGAAAGTGGGCTTTTTATGGTAAAACTTTTTTCATCAACATAATTCAATGTTGTTGTATCAACATAAAAGACTCATTGACTTGCGATGAATTAATTGACCCATAACATTAATGAATTTTATTAAAGAGCCAAGAAGTTATGGTCGTTTACATTTTTTGAAAAATATATTTTTATAGTACAATTTTTCTCATTCACATAATTCAAAGGTTATGCATAAATGGTTCATTCTCCGTTAAAGTGTACATTTTATACGGTTAAGCCCCTGGTTTCCAAAAATCTACACTGAGAAACTTTAGGTTAGAAAAATTACTAAAACGGATAGCAAATGGGGGCAAAATGCTTAAATTTCGACATTTTAATACATAAATAATAAGTTATACTATTTTTATAAGAAGATTTCCTATTTGGTAATAGCAAGCCTTACTATTTTCTGTAGTAAAATCCGATGTAGGAAAAATTAGTAGAGAAATTAATAAATTGTACAAAAAGAATAAAAGTAATAAGTATTTTAAATAACATAATATACTAAATATGTAGAAGAAATTACTATTGTCTGTAGGAACACGATGTGTATTATGCACATTTTCTACTTTTTGTAACAAAGGTTAATACCAATTATTAAAATTGGTCCCAAATATTACTAACTGATTTAGCAGACGGTATCGAGCCTTGGACCGAGCGCAGCCGAGTGCATCCGACGTGTGTCGATTGCCGATCAACGGATTGGAGGTTAAGATTTTACTGTGGCGTAAAGAATTTTCAAAATGTTGTATTCCTGAAATATAAATATATGCTTTAAATTTACTTTTAATTGTGTTTTTTGTTATAAAAATAGTTAAATTTATAATAAATATTCTACCTACATTTCATTTACATTTAAAATAATTTAATTTCGAGATTTACAATTTAGAATTATTTTTAGGTAGCGAAAATGACATTTAATTTATGTTTCAATTCAAAATCCGCAAAAAAACGTAATTTAAAAAAAAATTTACTTATTTTAATTACATTAAAAATTTTGTTGTTTAAAATTATAAAAATATCATCAATATTAATCAATTAAGGATTAAATGAATTAGAACCAATAAACTTTCTATCATTTATGTCAGATGGAAGTTTTCATTCTGAGTCTCAATATGTCTTATAGGTAGATGGATCATCGCCCGACTGCTGTCCCGGAGACGCGTGTTCGATTCCCGCCAGCTTCGTTTTCTTCTAACCCGATTTTTCTGTTTCAGCTTTATAATATAATACTATCTTTTAAGAATATATACATATATGTAATTTCTAATGTTGTCAATTCTTAATTTAAATAAATGTGAATTATGCGTTAAATGTAGAATATGTGTGTAGGTAGGCTTGTGTGAAAGTTAGCAACACGTGTTTATACTTTTTACTATTCTCACTGTAGCATATTTTGCTAACCAGTTAGTAATTCGGTGCGCACGGTCCCTGCGCATCATTTTACTACAGTACTTTGTAAATACTGTTATCTTCTACAGATATTAATCCAACAAATTTACTATTTTCTCCTATCAAAATTAGTAAATGGCAGTAGTGCAGACTTGCAGTTTTACTACAGAGGTTAATAAATACTTCAAATGTCTTTTACAATAAATGCAATAGTTTTATCTTTTATTCCAATATATTTTATAATTCTTTAAGTAGCTACGAGTTACTATTGAGGTTAGTAAATATTATTGAAATTTGCTTTTTGCCCCTCATTGCAAAGTTCAGATAGTAAAATCTAGTGTGATTTTTAACAAGAAATACAAACAAGGGTTTCTCAGTGTAGTAACCTCAATAGTTGACCAATAGGAATGCTTCCTGTATTGATACTTTATAAAAGCATTACTAGTAATGCTAGTAGTACTAGTAATGCTAGTAATGCTTTTATAAAGCATCAATACAGGAAGCATTCCTAATGGTCAATTATTATTGAGGTTACTCGATTTTTGGAAACCAGGAGCTTACACGTATACAATTTACACTTTGACGGAGAATGACCCAAATATGAAATAATCCTTGATTCAGGACGTTTTGATTGACCTACTTGTGGTTTGTTATTTTGACTTTCTTCATGAGGAAGCAGATATATTTGCTAGTTAATTAAAATGCAGAAGCAAAGTGCTCATCAAACAATCACTATACAATTGTGAATAAAAACAATGTGGAAACACTCTAGATCGAATTCTCAGCTAGTTTTTCTACATCTACGATACGAAGACAGAAGAATTTTTATCAGTCAAACTATCGGGGAGTGGTTTTAACTCCCAAAAGATAGTTTTAATCCCTGTTAGAACTAAGAATGAAGAACTTTAATTTTTTATATTTTCTACTTCAAAGTCCATGCTCATTCAGGGCAAATGATTAGATTCCAATTTATATATTTGAAATTCTATATCCTTGGATTTACTTGGATTCTTTTAAATCCTTCAAATCTCCCTGTGATTTTTTTAATTGTCTTCAGTTCTTTTAAATCAATTCACATTTACTTGAATCCAATTAAATTGTCCTAAATTAGCTAGAAAATAACTTAATTCTATTGAATTCCCATAAACTCTGTCGGATTTCCTTGAATTATTTAGAATTTACTTGAATTTACATGAATACTATTGTATTATCTTAAATTCCCTTTTATTTTCCTGATTTTTCTCCAATTTTCTGAAAGTCATTTGAATTTGCTTGAACTGTCTTAAACTCAACTTGAATGCCCTCGGTCTGTACGAAATTCGCATGAATTCCGTCAAATTTCGTTAGATCATCAGGAGCTTGCTTTAATTTACATGAATATTATTGAATCCTCTTTAATTTTCTCTAATACGCTTAAATTTACTTGAATTTAGTCAAATACGCTTAAATAACGCTAAATTGCTCGAATGGGTTAGAAAATTATCTTAAATTCACGTCAATTCTTTTAACTATCTTTTCATTTTTTTTTTTTTTGAATTTCCTGAAATTCATTTGAATTTGCTGGAATTCGCCAAAATTACCTCAAATTATTTTGAATATCTTTTAACTCTATCGAGTTCCCATGAATTCCGTCAATGTTTCCTAAGTAATATATAATTGGTTTGAAATAACTTCATATTGAATCCCCTTTAATTTTCTTCAGTTTGTTTGAATATGCCTTCCTTGAGTTCGCTCGAAACCTCTTGAATTAAATTGATTTTTTGTAAGTTCGCTGGAAGTCTCTTGCATTTCGTCGAATTTTCTTGAATTCTCTTACATTCTCTGGAATTTAAATAAACCCTCAAAGGAAACTTGAGGTCACTGTGACCCCACGGCTTTGTAGATATTTTATTCCTACTTTGTATTTTTTCAACATCACTCAGGATTTTCTTCCATTTAAAAATATCATTTATTTTATTAGGAGGTGTGTCCTTTAAGGGTTAATCCTCTTAAAATTTTCCGAAATTTCATTTTCACGCAATTAAGGTACAGCTCATTAGCCGGAATTGTTTGACTTCCTTTCAAAGATCTTTTTTTTTTTTGAATTTACTTGAATTCTCTCAAATTTATTTCAATTATCTCGAATTCTTTCAATTATTATTATTATTCCCCAAGAAATAAATAAAAAAATAAGAAAATAAGACCAAATTTTAATCCAAAGAAACCCTTTCTGGTATTAGGTATTATTATTAGGTATTATTACTTGCCTCTCTTCTTTTTGATGATTTTATTGTTGCAAAGCACTCTAAACCACATTTTTCTATTTCATTTTAAATGCTGCGAATAATACATGTTTAGAAAATATTTTTCTACCTCTACGTACAGAGGAATTTTTAGAATCTCGGGGTATCGACTGGTTTTATACAGGAAGAAAACGTAATAAATATAGTTCAATGTATCCCGCAAGGGTTTCCTTATGTTCTCCAAGGAAATAGGGAGGAAAATAAATTCTATTCATGGTAGAAATTCCGTTGCTCGGGAAGCATAGACGTTCATATTATCGTGACGTTACTCTTCCATTTCTCCCCCGACGTTCTTTCGATTCTCAGTCGTGACGAGAAATAGTAAATAGGTGTCTATGGTAGCTGGAATCGACATGGGAATGCACGAACTATTCCACGAACCTTGTCAGCAAGGACGGGGGTGCAATTACATGAAATTGGAGTCGAATTTCTGTGTTAGGTAATCATTCAGGAATGGTTATCCAATGAATTAGTGCCAATGACATAGGAATCTGATTTTGTCTCTTCTAAGGATCAGTTTACGAACTTAGAATACACATGAAATGTAAAAATTCAATTTTGGTGGTGTCTGGCCAAAATTGACCTTTCTACTCAGAAATATACAAATCCTTTACTCTTATGTAATATTAACTCGTATTCATGTTATTTTCATTTCCTTACTCAAGACAGGCAAACAAATGAATATAAATTTTTAAATTGTTTGAATATATTTCGATGATTCTTTGTTTAAAATTTGTAATACCGTAGAAGAACGTAGCTTCAAACATTTTAATTAACTGCGGACGTTTGGTCGTTTTTTAATTTTGCGAAAACTTTAACAAATTGATATTTGAAAATATTGTTAAAAAAATTATAGCTTAGAAGCTGAAACTTCTATCTATAATCCCAATACACAAACAATTGACTTCCTAAGTAACTACTCATGGAAAAAATTAGGAAAGTATTTTAAAAAATCACCCTTCTTTAATGTAGCGATATAACTTTGATTGTACATAATAGCGCAAATGACGCAAAAACTTCATTCTTTGCTAACACCGGTTCATACAATATCAAGTAGTTTCTGTGAAAATTTGACTGCAGAAGGAAATTCATTTTTTTTTTTAAACTGAGTGAAAGTCGGAATTTTGTTAGACATCTTTGGACATGTCACGCGTACCTGAAAAAGAGGTTATAGGTATAAAAGTTGACAACGTTTCATAAAGGACTGATTCATAATTCTTCAATATGTTGCGAATTCATAAAGATGTCTTTATTAGGTATTTTTCCAATAAAGAACCACCTTCGACGTATAGTATCTCAATTCTGGGATTTTGTTCTATTTGTTTATAATTGAAAAACTATGAGAGAAGCTGTCCAAAATTAGATGTTATTACGGTAGATGTCAGGAACATATTGATCATGGCAGGATATTTCGACTGCTACATGCATTGTGGAATCAATATTAGGTGACTTTGTATAAAGAATCAAGTTTGAGTTGTTCTGTATATGGAATGAAGTCTCTTTTTTGACATTTTAATTTTTTGCAATAAAATCAATGAACAGACCATCTGCAGCATGTAATTAAATCTTACCAAATTCTATTAAATTGTCAATATTTCATACAATTCCAGAATATTTTATTACGTGCTACAGAACGGCCTGATTTTTTATTTTATCACCAAAAGTCAAAATATCAAAATCAATAAAAACGAAATTGTTTTTATATACGGGGCAACTGATTCTTCATACCGACTTGCAGATTCATTAATGCGAGACAATCAAGAAAAAATCGTGTTCAATAGTTCGTATTAAACTTCATGTCCTATTTTTTAAAAATGCTTTTGAACTTCTGAACTTGAAAATTATATAAGTATATATCACTACATTCACTGAGAAGTATATCTTAAGAAATATTTATGTTTTTGATCTTATGACTCTTTGGAAAAGTATAATTTCAAATAATAAGAGATTCAAACAAATTATTCAACTAATTAACTCTACATAGGAAATTCTCCGCAAAGGTTTGGCAGATCAGTTTCAGGATCCCTATTCCAAGTGTACTTTCTCATGGAACACACCAACATATTTTTTTCACGGAATATTGATCACTTGATGGATTTTTGAGTTAATTGCTTTATTTTGACATACATTTGGCTTTGATTAGGACTTCATTTTGTTTCTTTTCAAGTCTGCCTTTTATATTAGAATTCAAATCCTGGATTTCTTCAAAGTGTAGCAAGAATAAAGATCTCATTTTATTTCGTTTCGGTAGTTTGGGTTTGTCAGTCAGGTACTTAAAAAAGGGTTTGGGCTCATCATAATCGAAAAAAATGAAAGGAAGGTATTTCATTGCAGACCACTCAACCAGCATCCTCTCAAATTTGCCTTGATCCGAGCTCATTTGAGAAATTACGGAATATTAATAATTAGTAAAATCAGTAAAGTCAAAAAAAAGTTTGGCAGTGAAGTCACGGCGTTGTAAAGTTTTCCTGTTTGTGGAAAATACAGGGAAAAGTTTTATCTTACGCCTGAGTGGATGCTTTTTTTCCTTGCCTATTTAATGTTGATGAAAAATATAACTAAAAATTAAATTCTGCATTAAAAGAAAAAAGGAAAATAAGTACTTCATGCATATAGGTATCACGGTTAGGGAGAAAAAAGTTTAATTAATATATAGACAAAATTCGAAAAATTATACTACCTAAATGTACATAATACATAATATATACGAAACTTGAAAAGTATTGCTGCTTTTATTTTTATACATCGCTCTTTTCCCTGTTCGCAACATAATTCACAAGTAGATGATTTGTCTCCTTTGCTCGTCCCCGGGTATCTCAAAATGATTTTTCATCTTTTTGATTCGTTCACCTTTTTCTTTATTGCTGCTGATATGACAGTTTTATTGGTTATTCAACTATTTCGATTTTCTCTATACATATAAAATACTTCTTTTACTTATCTAGCATTGGCTGATGAAATCTTTTTTGACTCATTTGAGGATTTTAGTTAATTTCGTTGGATTTACTTGAAATCAAATAGCACAAAGATTCCTATATTCTCTCAAGCTGACAGGCCAACAGTCAATATCATAACTCGACTCAATTGCAAATTGTAGCCAGGAAGCTCGATAATAAACAAACCAATATTCATTATTTTCGTTCACAAGCTTTGTTCAATATCCAGCGATAAAGTTCAAGATTCCATAAATTCTTGTTTTTTCATGCATCACTGTTGGCACATCGTGGGTGTGGTGAGCCCACACTTGTAGTTATTTATAACTACAAGAAAAACCTAGAAACACTACCCGAATCGGGTAGTGTCACGCCTACCCTGAAAGGGAAATGGTTTAATGGTATATACTATACGGATTAACCCGAAATTTATTCCATATTGCATGGAGCAGTCGATTTTGGATACTGGAAAGTATCCAAAATCGACAATCAAAAAATTGCATAACAAAATCAACAAATTGAGAAAAATTCACTATTGCATAGAAAGGATATTCATGATTTTTTGATAAAAAAAGAG
Source organism: Andricus curvator (assembly GCA_932195095.1). Lineage (NCBI taxonomy): Eukaryota > Metazoa > Arthropoda > Insecta > Hymenoptera > Cynipidae > Andricus > Andricus curvator. The sequence continues at coordinate 156,437 of CAKNYM010052704.1, read as the reverse complement.
TCTTGTAGGTCTTTATTTTTATGGGAGACCCTAACAACGAGTTACAGACGAATGCGTGCTGAAGTCGGTTAACATAACGCGTAGTAGTTGGCAGTAAAGCTGCAATAAAGCGTTCAACTCAACCCACTACAACCTATGAGGCACATACTTTTCGCGTAAGAGCCTTCACTAATGTAGCCAACTGGCAGTATCGAGTAGAAGATTTTACAGCGTTTTCTCACGACATGTCGCTCTTACAAGTCACGCAACGTTTTACACGAATCAGCGCACTTTTAAAAGCTTATTAGCTTCAGCACCTACAAATTTGAGCCATTGAAATGAATATTGACCAATTCATTTTTTTATGAGAAAGCTCACAAATGATAACAAAATTTGTTTGCACCGAATAAACAGTAATAAGAAAACATTACTCGAGACAGTACAATATTATGGCATTTTTTGCCTTTAAAAAAAACATTCAAACCGATTTCAAATCAGAAAAGCTCTACACCTTAAGTTGTAGAATATGTCAAAGATGAAATATATCATTTTTAAGGGAAATTAAGCGACACGTATTTTTCCGATTTAAGAAAAAAAAAGTTTCCATGAAGTTACGAGTATTTCAATCTTGACTTTCGACTAAATGCACTGGGAGTTTATTTCCGAAAAGTTACAATACAGCACAGAAAAAAAAAACAAAATGTCATCTTTACAGCGATTTCAGAGTAATCTTTACCTGCAACAAAAATTACATCCACGTGTTAAGATTTACCCACCACATTGCAAATGGCTGCCATGTCAACTCTAATGAATCTTGTTTTGTTTCGATGCGAAAAAATTCAACTTTATCTACTCGAAAATTACCAGCAACAAAAATTCACTTTTTTTTTTATTCTGTGTAATGATATTGTAGTTTGTAGATGCTGGTGTTGTAATATTGCCATACGTGTATTTTAGTATTGCCACACATGTAATTAAAGAAAGTTTTTCAATAAAATTGAAATTCGTAGGTACAGAGAATCAAACCCTTACAGTCAAACTCTAAATCGAGTGTGTTACCACTAGACTAGCAAGGCAAAATTTTCTCATCCACTAGATGGGTTAAAGTGAGTGTAAGGCAAAATTCCAATACCGGTATTGTGAAATGAAATTGCAATACTAGTATGATAAACGGCATGTTTTCTGGGAAATGACCATACACGTATTCTAATTTTACATTCCAATACCTCTACTACAATTTTTTTTACACTTGTATAGTAAAAGTGTGTTAAAATACAAAACATTTTTAGCATGTAGTATTTGTCAATATTTTGTTGAATTGGGACTTCTAGGACGAAAAGATGCTGTGAGTTTTATGTGGGCTAAACAATTTTTTTGGCCTCCACCTCGCCTAAAAATCTCAGTTTCGTGCACCTGCCCCATAAATTACTATTTTTTATTTTTCTACTAAACGATGCAAGATATCACAAAAGAGAGAGAAATATTATTTGTTGAGTTTTTTCAGACGTACACAATTTCATGTGTTCAATTTGACAATTCAGTTTTATGAAAAGAATTTTTCCTGGACATAAAAATTGTTTAGCCCACATAAAGCTCTCAAGATATCTTTCTTATAGAAGGCTAAATTACAGAATTAATTGAACGAAAATATAAGTGCGAGTTTTTTATTAAGATTTTCATTTTACAATTTCAAAAAATTCGTTGCCACTTATATAATTTTAAACTTCTATCCAAAATTTTCCACAAGACTTCGAAAGAGGAGACGGTAAAGCTCATCAGAATCTAAAAAGAATAGCGCATTATCTGAGTTGGATAAAAAATATAGAAGTTTGAAGAAAAATGCGATATATCTTTTGAAAAATAGACTTCAAAATTCAAACACTTGTAATATTGACATTTTTTTTTCTTCATTGGAAAAATATACGGGTCACTAGTTTCCCCTAAAAAAGTAACATATTTCGTCGGTGAGAGATGCTGCGGCTTGAAGTGTAGAACCTGCCTGATTTGAAATGGATTCAATCCAGAATTTCTTCTTAAACTTTAATTTATAAAATACATATAATTTTTCATTTACTTACCCCTCTCACTCTTTTTCTCTGTCTCTCTTTCTCATTTCAAAGTACAGGCGCCAAAACTCGGAGATAATAATGGCTAAAAGTAAAAGATTATAGAATAAAGCAAAGTGAAAAATGGAGTCAAAATAAAAACCTATTAGATCGTATTGCAGATGTGAAAATCATACATAGATCATGTTACAAAAGAAATAGATCACATGTCTATGTGTAGGAGTAAAGGGTAAAGATTAAAAGTTTAGAGATGTCAAAGGTCAGCGATCATTTTTTAGAGGTCACGGTTTAAAGAATGAAAGTGAAAGCTCTTAGGACAGAGCCTTAAAAGAGTTAAGGGTCAGAAGTCACAGGACAAAACCAAGTAGCAAAGGTGAGATGTCGAAAGTCAAAATAAAAAATTTATTGGTCGTATTTTATAGATGAAAGGTACCCAGTGGGCACGAAAGTTAAGAACGTAATTGGAACGTTCTAAAAACGTTCCTTGGACGTACAAGTCAAAAGACGATATTTGAACGTTTTAAAAACTGTCCTAAGTCAGACCAAATAATGTTCGGAAAACGTTTCATGTTTCAAATACGTCCTTAAAATGTCTCTGGAACATTTTATGTTTAAGGAACGTTATTCGGACTGACTTAGGACGTATTTGAGCCGTTCTAATAACGTGCTTTAACGTTTCTGCCCACTGGGTAATGTTACAGTGGTCAAAGATTCCAAGTCAAAGGTAATAATTCCTAGATTAGAGGTACAAAAACTAAATATCATTTGTCAAAGACCAGAGATTAAATGCAAGAGGTCAGAATTGAAACTTGAAGGTAAAAGTTCATGCGAAAAAGCGAAGTAGAAAAAGTAAAGGGTCAAATGTCAGGGATCAAAGGTGAAAATTCAGAGTTGAAAGGGTAACAGTGAAAGGCTATAGGACAACACGCTCCCTTCCCGCTCTCCCTCTCTCTTTCATTCTCTGTCTCACTCCTCTTACCTGTTTCTCATAAGTGATGAGAATCTGAAATATACCGAAATTTGGAATGTCTGCGAATATTGGTTAAGTTCTGTACATTAGAACAAAAAATTAGTCTTCATGTTTACACTTTAGATTTCCATTATCCTTATATTGGAAGATTTTAATATGTTTTTCTAAATTGAAAGGAGACAATTTTTCAAAATATGAAATATATAACGTGAAGAACATCATTCTGTGAAATCAGGGTATTCAGAAACTCTTCCAGCTACTCCTCCAGACCTTACGAATTATGGATGGGCTGCGAACTTGCATGCAAACACGTAGAAAATATTCGCACATCAGGAAGGCAGCGTCCATCGTCCAACGACGAAAGAGCCTGAGGAAATGTTCGCCTATTCGAACTTTTGTGCATTGATATTCTGCCGACGAAGTGACAGCGTGGCTGGTCGCCATCGCGATTGAATTCGTCGCACTTGTACAGGGATTCCAGTCCTGGAGGATTTGGAAATTAGATAACCGTAGAACGACCGTTGTGAAATTTGAAAATTGGATTCCCTGACTATTGCAAAAATGTGAATAAAACATTTTTTGTGTATAAATATATTCTTCTGCAAAATCGATTTTAATTCAGAAACTTTCTGAATCTGGATCGGACTCTAACGTCTTATAAATCCACATGTTGAGTAGATTTCTTATTCTAAGAAGGTCTTCTATTGATAAAAAGATGGTGAGAATATGGCTGTTGCATATTGCGACTGCTATAAATACAAGGGGTTAATCGTGCTCGTGACGCTTGGCACGATTAACCCGCATCGTCAACCTATCGACTTTTCCAAGCCCGCCGTTAGGATCAGACTAGTGGTATAGATGCGTCGCTACCACTTAATTTCTAAACGTAACTCCAAAATTCCACGTGTCTGACTACGTCACTTTGAGTTTATATCGGCGTATGTTATTCCGGATCAATGCCTGGGTAATCCGACCGGAGTTAGTGAGTCGTTAAAGCTGCTCCTGCCGAGACGAGCAGGTGCCTCCACATTATAAAGTACAATCGCTCCGATTCAATCGAGTCGAATGTACCGAGAAATCAACTTGAGAAAATTAGCTACTTCGATCCTAATCGTAGGGTTAATTGAAATTTACAAGAGGATATCTAAAAGCTTTTAAAGCGGATGTCAGCTGAAACTATAGAGCAAATTTATTTTAAACCGGACAGGCTGTTCCGATGGGTTATTCACTTCTGACATAGTTTAAATCCCACTATTAAAAAAATCATTAGAAATCGAAATTATTAATATAAGATTTCAGATAATTAACTTTAAACAAATGAATTTCATAAGATCTCTCACGGATCTTTTTAAGATTCGCGAAGATTTGTCAAGATTTCAAAGATTTTCCTGAATCTTGAGATCTCCGAAATTTCGCAAATTTGAATCTGATTTTCGTGATTCTGAATCTTTTATTTTTTTGACTCCTTCACGGTGCTCCGGAAGCTGATTAAAATGAAGTGAAAATGTAGAGGAAATCTGTTTGTGTAGGTTCATTCTATGCGTAATGAAAAGACAAAATCACTTGAGCTTAGATTTTTACTTGCTCATTTACATTTTTTAGAGCATTTAAAAAATTTTAATTTACAAAAACTTGAAATTTTATACTAAAATGTTTTCTCTGCTGTTTTAAACGTGTATACATACACATGTCTCTATGAAGGAAGGTTTCTTTGTGCTTGGAAAATGTAAAAAAGAAAAAATGACAAATAAAGTTGATTTAATAATTCCTATATATATATATATATATATATATATATCATACATTCAAATAGATTAATACAACATTACTATGTATTGCTTCTGTTTTTACACATTCCATTACTTTTGAACTTTGTAAATTATATATTTATATGTAAGTTCCTCTTCTCACATCTGAAGTTGCATTTTTGTGTCCACAAAGATTATCTCTCTCCTCGAAAAATTATCATGGAAGAGTATTTGAGGAAAACGCTTGTCACAAACTACTCAAATCTGCTGATATGTTGGATGATAAGGAAATTTATAAAAAAAGTTGGATCCCTTCGCTTGCTGCCTTACATAAACGCATTTAAAGCGATGGAAAAAGTAGTGTCGAGTTGTTTTTCTGTGAAGAAAGTTCGAAAAGACTTAGATACAAATTTAAGGGAGATTGAAAAAATGTATGAAGCTACTGATGGTTCAAAAATATTAAAGATTCACGTGATTTCACAGCATATCAAAGATACTCTTCGTTTTCTTGATGGAGATGGACTGGGAATTTGGTCAGAGCAAGCAGGTGAATCTATACACCGACAATTTTCAGTTTATTGGAATAAACATAAAGTAAATGCGATAAATCATCTTTCATATTTATGAAGATGTAAGAAAGCTGTAGTTTCATTCTCATCCTCGCATTTGCAAATACAGTTGTTCGTTTATATAAGTATTTTATAAACTATGTTTTAAGTATAGAAAATTTAATTTATACGATGTTATTTAAAATTGTTTGTGAATACCAGATTTTCATAAGTTAAAAAGAGTTTCAAGATTTGAGTATATATACAATACATAGTGATGTTATTTTATTCTATTCAAATATATGATATATATGTACAGTAATTATTGAATTTACTTTATTTTTCACATTCATTGTTTTTTATATTTTCAAAGCACAAAGACACCTTCCTTCATAGAGATATGTATAATTGTATATCTATGCACGTTTAAAGTAGAACGGAAAATATTTTAGTATAAATTTTCAAATTTTTGTAAATTAACTTTTTTTAAATGCTCTAAAAAATTTAAATGAGCCAAATAAAAATCTAAACTCAAGTGATTTTGCTTTCTCATTATGCATAGAATGAATCTACGTAGCCAGATTTTCTCTATATTTTCACTTCATTTAAATCGGCTTCCGGAGAACCGTGCCTTATTGACTTCAATTTATATCTTGGAGACAAGTTTCTATGTCTTGAAGACATATATTTATATCTTGAGTCGAATTTTAATGACTTCAAGACTAGCGGTTTATAACTTCGAGTATATACCTGCCCTAGCAAAAAGAGTCATTCTGACTGTCATAAAAGCTAATATTTGTTAATAACTAAGCAATTTTGTATATTTTTACACAATATATATAATAAATCAATTCATGTATATATTTTCATTTGTATTATACTTGTTTGGACTCGTTCAGACCCACAGGTTCTGAATTTTTAATTTAAAAATAATTAATTTAATATTTACAAATTTTTTACTCATTATTTTAATTCTGAGTCCAAAAAGGTTCGTCTTGAGACAACTTTACGCCGACCTGAAATCACCATGCACAGATCATAAAAGTAAGACATTATGTTATGTCTAGTCTCAGTTTTGATATGCAGCCAGACATCGATGTCTTCGAGACGAACACAAGACATCGCCAAGTCGAACTTAAGTCGAAGCATTTACTCGGGGGGATGACTCTTCAACACGTGATTAACTTTTTTTTTAATTCTTTTGCTGCCAGGAGCGCGAATTTCATTCCAATGGCCCAAAAAGTTATATTCACGTTCCAGATTTTAGTCTTATCGGATACTATTCAACCCTAACCCATACCCATTGAATTTTTCCATGTATGATTGACTTGGAGAAAAATGTAAAAAGATGAAACATCGACATAACTTTCACAGTTTTCGTCAAATTTAAACCGAGGACAGAAAACTTCCTCCAAACTCTAAAAAATTCGTGTACAGCGCAAATAAATTTTTTTCAATTTTCAAAATGACAGACCCATACAAATTACCAAAAATGATATATTTCATAGTTTTCATCTAAATGAACCCGTAAAAATTTTGTTTGATAGCTAATCTTGTTGAATCTTTCTCAGTACGAAATACGTGGCGTTATAAGTGGGGAGCCTCTCTTATCGCTCATATCGATAATCGCTTATAACATGACGCTATATTTGAATTTAAATTAATAAAGAAATAGTTCTTTTAAAAACGGGTTCGATTCTCGGAACTCTTTGATTAACAAAAAAGTTCAATCAAATCTTCAAAAGATTTAAAACTCGGTACGAATTAAGCAGTAACATCCAGTAAAGCTGGTACTTAAATTAATACGTCTTAGCAAAACTTCTGAAAGCCTCTTAACTTGCAAATTAGATTCCTACATATTTAAAAATACCAATTTTGTTTGAAAAGGTAATGAGTCTTTACTTTTCTCATACTTCCACCTTTCATGAAAACAAAAAAGTTTTACTTTTATATTTGAATCTATTCTACAAAACTTATTCTGAAAAAGTTATTGACTTGTACTAAAGAAGTTATACTTTTTGGAAAAAGGTTAATTGCACACTTTGAATAAAAATTGTATGTATTGTACTCGAAGTTTCTACGGATTGAATTGAAGAAACAGCCATTACTTTGATATTATGAAAAAAACTGAAACTGAAGAAATTTAGAGTTTAATATGAACAATTTGTTTTCAACTTGCGCATTTGTGAATATTATATAACTTTGAATGTTTAAACATTTTAAAATATTTAATTTAAAAAGTGCATGTTAAATTCTTCAGGAATTGGGGCGTGAAGGCTTGTGTTGTCTGCTTCTGCGTATTTCATTGGATAAGTGAGATTACAAGTTACGCTCGACAAAAGCCTTGGGGGATGCTGTCGGGGGAAATTGTTGAACACGTGACGTCGGCTGTCGAAGGTATTCATCACTGATGACAACTTTCTCACTGTCAGACGGAATCACCTGAGGGGAATGAAACTGTGCAATACATCGATTACTCGAAGTTTTACTGACAACCCGTCGTCTAGTCTTGCAGTCTTTTCAAGTTTTCATAACTTAAATATCATTTCGTTTCTCATTATTACTTTTCAAATTTTCCTCCTTCTTTAGCGCAAAATATTTTAATTTCATAATGTATATAATGGTTATTGCAATAATTTAATTATGTTATTTTATTCAAGTCGCCTTTCTATTTTTAGATCTTAGATACGAATCCAGTAATTACCTTAATATATGTAGTTAATATCTGTTGTTAAATTTTGCCAATTATTGGTCAAATGATTTTTGAATAAACGAGAATAAATCTGCTTCTGCCCGGATTTGAACCGGGAACGCCACTATTCACGAGTGGAGCGTCTAACCAATTACGCCATCAGGGTCATAGCAGATCGTTACTTGTTTATCCTATTTCCACAAATGACTCGGGTCTGCATCTTTCTAACCTGTGAAATTTTAGTGATTATTTCTAATCTGAATAAACTCATCGAATCTGAATATAATATAGATTATTGATGTTATTTTGTCGACCAATACTATAAATTATATTCAGATTCGGTGAATTTATTCAGATTAGAATTATTCACTTAAATTTTACAGATTACTAAGATGCAGACCTGCGTCATCCTGTGGAAACAAGAAACGATCGGCTGTGGCTGCGGTGGCGTGATTGGTTAAAGACTCCACTCGCGAATAGTGGTGTTCCCGGTTCAAATCCGGGCGGAGGCAGATTTTTTCTCGTTTCTACAAAAATGACGTGAGCAGTAATTGGCAAAATTTAACATCAGATATTAACTAATTAATTATTAAATCAAGAACTATCATTTAATTGCGCTTGTAATTGGCTGAATGTTTAAACTCAAGCCTGCCGCCTGTAATTACTACAAATTTAAGTTTAGAAGAGGTATGATTAGATGATATAGAATATAAATATAATATGTTATAAATAGAATATATTACTATAAATAGAATCATGATAAGACTCCATAAATATTGTACACAACCCTGTAATTGGTTTTTAAACTATTGGGTAGTCTGAATAAAGATTCAAATCAAATCAAATTACCCTGGTTGACAAAATTTAATTTGAAACTGGATAATTTGAAGGTTTCAATATTCAAAATTTTGGACTCAAATTTGCGTATTTTCAAATATGCCAGTAATGTTGAAAATCGCTTTAAAAAATAAATGGGATATATTTTGCTAATCTGGAGGATCTTGTTTATAAATATTTATCCTCAAGAAATCAAATTACAGGCTAAGGACTACCAAAAAAACATATAAAAATAACCTAATAATATAGCGGAATAGACAAACTGTGCAATTTATCACTTTGGATTTTATTATTGTTATTTTTGATTATTTGTAGTGAATTTAGAACATTCTCAACTTTAATCTAATGGACGCCGGGTTATTTTTAAAATATTATAGAAATTCAAATTTCGAAACCAAATGAGTCGTATATTATTCTGAATATCTAGTATAAAAGAGATTTGAATTCATAATGTCAATTGCGACCAATAATTTATTAATTTAGTTAAGTCAAAATTGATCAGACTTTACGACATATATCTAGAAGCTAGAGTCGAGCGATGATCGGAAGATAATAATTAAAATTTAATAATCACATTGATTTTAGATTAATTACATTATATTAATAATTACAAGTTAATTTATTTGGCATTGAAAGATTTTAAAATGGCAGGCACGCCAACCTTGCCCGAAATAGATTCTGTACTCCACAAGTCATTCGACTCCGTTTAAATTGCACTGAGAGCTGTTTATAAAAATAAAAGCACAAAGTCAGTTGTTATTCAAAATTGTTAAATTCAGAATACCTTTAATTAAGAAATGTATCAATTTGGAACTTTCATTTTCAGAGTATGAATTATCACAATTTCACTTTCATGAATTTTTAGTTTTAGAAGCTACAGATTTAAATTTGTTCAATCTTGAACATTGCTAACGAAAATAGTACATTGAGCACTAAGGGAGAAAAGTCCCTTCTCCATTAGTGCATACGATATTTTTACATTCTCATTATAATGAGAAGGTATTAGTTTTATGTGAAAGCTGACTATCGCGGATTTCTTCACATCCCCACGTTTATAGACCCCCTGAATCTGAAAAAACAGGTTTTACGACAATGTCTGTCTGCCGAAGTTGTTGTCACTGTCGTTTTTGTTCTCGTCTTCTGTATACCGGATAACTTTTGAAAGACTAATCGCATGAAGTTACGTTTTGGCACACGTTTTTAGGGACCAAAAAGAAAGGCCGAGTTCGTTAAATAGCATTTTTTTTAATTGCGGTTCTGGTTTTAACCACACAAAAAAACTAAATTATCAAAAATTCTGTTTTGCGGTCAAGCTATGCAAGATACATTAAAAATGAAAAAAATTAATTTTTGGTAGAGCGACACAAGGTACGAAAGAAATGAATTCTCAAAAGTTGTTCCGCCAAAAAGGGTCTACAAATTTGTTACTAACCATTTCCCAATAGAACACGTAGTTTATGTTTCAATCGTAAAAGTAACATTAAAAATTTTTTTAAATTAAATTGTTGGTAAAACGACTGGTCTAAAAATTTGTTTCCATTCCTATTTTAATAGGACGCGTACTTTTTGTTTTTAATCTTGAAAAATAACATTGAAAATAGAAAAATAAAAATTTGGTTTGAAAAATAACACAAGATACGAAAAAAATTTAAGAGACAATAGTTTCTCATACAAAAAAGATATCGAAATTTGTGATTATTAATCATTTTTTGATAGGACGTGTAGTTTTTGTTTCAATCGTAAACTAATAACATGAAAAATAAAAAATTTCATTCTTGGAAAAACGACAATGAATAAAATATTAGTGAACTTCATTTCTCGCTTGAATGATATCTAGAATTCACCTTTGAACTACTTTTATGCTAGGACGCATATTTTTTATTTGCATTGTAAAAAATAAAATGGAAAAGAAATAAAATTATGGAAAAACGACACAATATGCAATAAAATTTTTAATCATTTTTAAACATTATATAATGTTATATATTGAATAAAATATAGTATATAGATTATAGAGATAGTATATAGTGTAGTATATATATATATATATATATATATATATAAGTATAGTATATTATATTGGTTATCTAATCGCGCACGTATATTGCGTGTTTGTACTATAGTCACTTTGAGAAATCTAAAAAAAATTAAGAATCGTTAATTTAATTGTACATAAGTACAAGAATCTTAATAGTAAGTTCCTAAGTTAACAATGTTTTGCAAGATATGTATCGTATGATTTGCGTGTTACCGACTTCGGAGGCATTTTTTAAATTATTCCTAATAAGATAAGAATAAAATTAAAATTTTGGAGACACTGCCTCAGTACGTTTTATGATTTTTAAGGCCACTCTCAACATTTTTTTAATAATTTCGAAATTGAATATTCCACTTGGTAACACTGCCGTAACTCTTTTATAAGTTATGTGTTTCGCTATGCATTCAAGTTTCAGCTCCAAATCATCTCTTTCAGACTATCAAAACTGGTCAAAATTCAAGTCAGAATTAATCAGTGAAAGGACTATTTATTGAAAGTTATCAATAATCATCTTTCTGAAATTTCCTTAGGATCTTGCCTTTATTTTTCAAAGGAAAAGTACTCAACGTAAAATAAATAATATTTAGTTAATTATTATTTATTTTAATTTAGCTTAGAATACCCTTAATATACCCTGATTATACTAGCTGCCTTTGTTTCACCGTATTACTTTAGTTGTGGTATTGTGTATAACTCTTTTGTGTTATGCCGACCACCTTCCAATTTGCCGATATCAGGTGCAAAGCTAGTTGGTTTTAGTTGTAAAGTGTCAGAGTAATATCTGCCGGTATAAATGGACTTGAGGCAGCATTGTCGTATAAAATTGGAATTATCGACCCTCGAAAATAATGACATTTCAAAGCAAATCAGATTAGCTTTGGTCTACTTCGAATCTCGGTTGGCGGCAGACCAAAAAGATCATGTAACTGTCTCCCAAGGGACCTGATACAGAGCTATCCGCTACGTACGAAGAGTAAACAGTAGGTTATTACGTATATAGCCGCTGGCGAGGCGTTTTGCTTACAACGAGAATTATTACATACATCAAAGCAGAAGGAATAGATAGCAATGGAGGAATCGCAAAATTCTCTGATTTTCTTCACTGCTTTAGACAGTTTCCATATCAAACGGCGGTTCAACAATGTCAGAGAAAAATTTAAATATTTGTTAGCCTAAATAACTATCTCTCTATACTATAAAAAGATCGACGCTGTTTTACAATGTTTCGTCTGATTAGACATGGATCTTATTAATGGCTGACCATTTGCAGACCTGTACTACTGCATTTTGTATCTGACTATTCTTCGACCTATACTACTTGCTTAAAAAAATGACGCCCTGATCACCTTATTAAATCAATGTCCAAATCTCTGACTATAGCATAATCTATACTACTGGCATTCATAATTGACTATATGGCGAACTGTACTACTGAGCTTGACCACTAATTATTCTAATTTCCTGAAATTTGTATACTTGAAGGGTCGTGCCAAATTTTGTAAATACATTTTATTGGCTTAAACTAACTGTTTGACCTAACTCATGTTTTTGTAGAAGATTATGGTCCAGTTCAATTTAGAAGTGGGCTAAAATCCATGTTGCGCACTTTTTTTATTTTCATACTCTATTTCATACTCTATAGCTTCTTTTTCCCTGTTTATTCCTTGATTCAATAAAGATAAGTAAGGTAAATGCACCTATCAGCGTCCGTGTAAGGGTTACGGCAGAGTTTAAGACCAATAAACAAGTGTAATCCATTCCGATTCGCTAAAAAACTATTACTGATCTAAGAACATATATTATTTTATAGAACAAAATTTTTGTTTAGACAATTTGCTGCAAATTGCAGCGGAAAATTCGAAAATCAAGCAAAGATGTGATCGTACGTCATTGCGACCGCCTGATTCGTTTTTGGATGTATTTTCGTCCACGCGGGTTGCCCCTATTTGCCTCCGGTCGCAAACTGGTACCAGACGGGCACTTGCAGCAGTTTGCGTCCACGTGATAATACATTGTTCGGTCGCGAATAGGGACAGAATTTGTAGGATCCTATTTGCGTCCGCTCTTCAAAGGTTATGATAGACTTGAATTATTCCGATAAAACTTACGTCACTTTATAGGCTGTACCGCAGAAAAAAACAGTGCATATCGAAAGAGAAATATTTTTCACATCACTTACGACAATTTTTAGCATAAATACACTCACAGTTCAATTATTTCGAATATTTTAAACATACGGACGCACGCATGTACATCAAAATGTTGTTGCACTAGTTAGCGACTATTTTGTGAAATAAATAATTGACTGACCATTTGTGTGATGGAATCAGATTTCTGAATAGCTTGTTGAGCTGGATTGCCCACGACACTTGACTTACCTAGTAATTATTTCTTCGGATCCGCAATATCTACAAAATTGACAGTCCGTTTCACAGTCCGCTCTAATAAGAATTTGCTCTCTGCGCACTGGTAAACACAAATGGCCACTTACGGCGCGCAAAATAAAAAATGAAATTCGTGTTATATTTATAAATATCGATAAAACACATATTTGAATAGACGCGCATGTAGAGTATTGTCAATAGAGTTAGATGATATCTTTGCTGTTTTTTCGAAAGATATCGTTATTAATTGACCCAAGTATCAAGACTGTAAAGAAGATTTTTTCAATTGGCATTAGGGTCGTTAGTATTTATTTTTGTTCTGCAATCAATTTTTAAGAATTATATAATTTTTCTTTTTAAATTAAATTAAATTTTGAATTATTTTTGTTTCGTCCTGGACTGACTCATCGGACTCATCAGTAAGGCTATATGAATCAGTCCTGCCTTAGACAATACATTTTATAATTTATGCATTTAACGGTTTAAATGACCTAAATTAATTATAATGTGTAATTTTTTTCAAAAATTGCTATGTTTGTAAATTTTGCAGTTTAAACATAATGCAATTTCAACCGCGGATAGGGGTTGAAACTTATTTAATTTTATTTTTCAAACCTCAAACAAATTTTTTTTTTTTTTTTTAAATTAATTTTTAATAATAATATTCCGGCCACGGATAGGGGCCAAAACTGAGTCAGAAAATCAAAAATCATTAAATTGATAACGAATTTGTATCAATATTTATTAATCAACTAAATAATTTTTAAAAAACTTATCCTTCGTAATTTTCCTTCCATCTCCCTTTCCTCCAATACTTCCATTCCTATGTATTATTATGGTTACATCTGCGTAGATGGAGGCTTGGTTCGGACGACACTAAGTAATCACATAATATAACTTTTGAAGCATTGACACAACTTAAGACACATTTTTTTTCCCCTGTAAATAATTTTCATGAAAACAACATTTAAAATATTTTAAGAATTAGGAGAAATTTTTATTATTGGGTTCGAGAATGACCCTTCACGCCTGAGACCGCCAAGAGACTAACACGTTTTTTCGAGTTTACCAGATTCTGTAATACTGTAATACGAAACTTTAACATTTTTGAGGAGAGGTCATAGCTATAAACCCGACAACGTCGCCTAGAATGCGCTTGTACCTAAGGGTCCAATATGGGCAAAATTCTGTAATTTCCCTTTCGCTCTTATTTGTAAAACCGGTTGATACATTCTGGAAAATGAATTTCTAAAGGGATATAATATTTGTCTTATTTCTATGAAATCGAAGCTTTTAAGCACTCTCGATCCAGGAGAAAAAAACAAAATTAATAAAAATTCAACACTTCTTTGTTTGTTTATGTATTACAAAATATTTCTTGTTTTAAGAATTGAAAATTTTATTTTATTTCTTCAATCCCCCCCCCTTTTTTTTGGATCAAAAAACCTCTTTTTTTATATTCTAATTATAATTTGATATTGATATGGCCAGTAATCATAACGAAATTGTCTTATTTCTGAAGAAACCGAAGCTTTTAAGCACTCTCGATTTCGGAAATTGAAAAAGAATGATTGAATTTCTTATTAGAGTTCCAAAAAGGCTACTTTTAAGTTGAATTGCAATTACAATAATTTTAAACTGGTACGTGAAACCATCTTGAAATTTTTTTGATTATAGGCGGCAACTCGCATTTTGATAATGTCATTTAACGTTAGTTTTCAACTTAACATCTGGCTAAATACCGTACTCAACGATAGAATGAAAATTAAAACTAATACTCTTGTCGAACAGAACACCATCCCCCACGCAGCGTAAAAAGAATTGATTATCAATAACTAATTCATCAATTGAGCAATTATTTAATCAGTCAATCAAACAATCAATGAAGCAATCAATAAATGAAATTATTTGAAAAAAACAGTGTATTATTTTGTCATTAATTATTTAGTTGATTGTAGCTTAGGCTACGAGAAGTTTAGAGACACGAGACAATGCTTAAATCATCCATGGATGTGTCAAGAATATGGAAACCAAACACCTACCCCCCCCCCACTACCAGAGTAGGACGACTACCCGGTGATAATTGCCGTTCTGAATATAGTTAGATGATATCTTTGCTGTTTTTTCGAAAGATATCGTTATTAATTGACCCAAGTATCAAGACTGTAAAGAAGATTTTTTCAATTGGCATTAGGGTCGTTAGTATTTATTTTTGTTCTGCAATCAATTTTTAAGAATTATATAATTTTTCTTTTTAAATTAAATTAAATTTTGAATTATTTTTGTTTCATGACCTCTTCTCAAAAATGTTAAAGTTTCGTATTACAGTATTACAGAATCTGGTAAACTCGAAAAAACGTGTTAGTCTCTTGGCGGTCTCAGACGTGAAGGGTCATTCTCGAACCCAATAATAAAAATTTCTCCTAATTCTTAAAATATTTTAAATGTTGTTTTCATGAAAATTATTTACAGGGGAAAAAAAATGTGTCTTAAGTTGTGTCAATGCTTCAAAAGTTATATTATGTGATTACTTAGTGTCGTCCGAACCAAGCCTCCATCTACGCAGATGTAACCATAATAATACATAGGAATGGAAGTATTGGAGGAAAGGGAGATGGAAGGAAAATTACGAAGGATAAGTTTTTTAAAAATTATTTAGTTGATTAATAAATATTGATACAAATTCGTTATCAATTTAATGATTTTTGATTTTCTGACTCAGTTTTGGCCCCTATCCGTGGCCGGAATATTATTATTAAAAATTAATTAAAAAAAAAAAAAAAAAATTTGTTTGAGGTTTGAAAAATAAAATTAAATAAGTTTCAACCCCTATCCGCGGTTGAAATTGCATTATGTTTAAACTGCAAAATTTACAAACATAGCAATTTTTGAAAAAAATTACACATTATAATGAATTTAGGTCATTTAAACCGTTAAATGCATAAATTATAAAATGTATTGTCTAAGGCAGGACTGATTCATATAGCCTTACTGATGAGTCCGATGAGTCAGTCCAGGACGAAACAAAAATAATTCAAAATTTAATTTAATTTAAAAAGAAAAATTATATAATTCTTAAAAATTGATTGCAGAACAAAAATAAATACTAACGACCCTAATGCCAATTGAAAAAATCTTCTTTACAGTATTGTCAATAGAATAAAATAAATACACTTCATGAATCAATAAGTATAAAAATTCATTAAATTTACCATTTTTCAATCAGGTTAGGACGCAAATAGGAGCACGGACACAAATAGGTGCATTTACCTTAATAGTTCGAAAGAACTTTCTTGTTTTTTTTTAACGAATGCAGACGCGTTTCAGCATTGAAAAGAGTTTTTCTCGGAGGTGGTTGCTTCTTTCAGGATTTTTCTCACATGGTTCGAAAGAGTTAGGTACTAGATCTAGTGAGCTGATTTGTTTTATTTTTCAATTGAAAGATGAAAAACTGATGCACCTTTTCCTGTGTCAGGCCTGGCATTTTTTTGAAATCGTCGTTCTTGACCAGGACTTTTCGCAGATTGTTTCTTGTATTTGAACGCTCCTTTCGCGATTTTATAGAACTAAGCGTATAAGATCGAAAGTGCTATAAAAACAAAACTTCATGCGCTGAAGTTGAATAGTTTTTTGTTTTTTTGTCTCATATCAAATTCTGAATTTAACACTTACGCACTTATTGCCCAGGACTTTCGCCGTGAAAAAATTGTTAAGTATTGAATCTAACACTTAAATCTCGAATCCATGGCAGAATAATAACTTTACGAGCTTCAAGGACTCCCTGAACTTTTTCGTTTTTTATTTCGAAAAAACAGGGAGGTCACTCGCGACACGGCGAAAAATCCTTGATCATTTCCTTGTCTTCATCTTGGTTGAAGACAAATTTTTCTTGTAAAATTTTGAAATTTAAGCGTTGGAAAGTGCACGGTCAAAAAATTAGCACTTCATTAAAGAAATATCGGTACGAATATCGACGATACAATATTTTTTTGATCTCAGCAAATTTTTCTTGTCTCTAGTAAATGTACTTGAGTAAAGAAACTTGAGAGATAAGGAAATAATTTTCTTGGATCAAGCAAATATACACTCAGAGAAAAGTCATTCTGTGACAAAAGGATTTTTCTTTACGTAATTGGAATTTCCTCTCAAATTTAAGGTTGAGAGGATTTTCATTTGTCTCAACAGAATTCCTTTTGCTGCAAAAATTATCTTCATGAGAATAACTTCACCTAATCTTGCAGCCAAATAATTCTATTTGTGTAAAAAATATATTCACGTGGTTCAAAAACAGTCTCCAAATTAACGAATTTAATGCAGAATAACTCTGAACTGAAATTTTACAATTTCAAACTCAATGCAGTAAAGAAGAATACTTCCAATTGCTAATCCTCGGCATTATTTTAATAAAATTTAGTAGAAATTTTCTAGATTTAAGAAAAATCGAACAATAGTCTTAAAATTATATCAATTTCGCCCAAATACACGACAGTTTCACGCAATTTAAATTTAACCAATTTTAAAGTGAAAATTTCAAAAATTTCAAAAAAAAAATTAAAAAAATTTCAAGGAATATTTTTTACTGTGAAACAATCAATATTGTTTAGATTTTGAGTTCTCAAAATGAAAAAATTTACAAATAAAAAAAATTCATCTTACGCAATTATGAAGTAGCAGATATCACAACTAAACAGTTCTTATTTCGAGGTCTTCATACAAAATAATAATAATTCAAATTGAACATTTCCAAAATAATTTAATTCAAATCTCAAACTTTCTTAGAATATAACAATATCTCATACTAAGGATACGTGACTTAAATACAATATTAGTACTTTAAATTGAAATTGTAAATGAATAAGAAAGTTGAGTCATTTATAAATTTTTTACATTTCAAGTTAAAACTTTTTTAATTTAATTATATAATTATTAGGGCTTTTAAATGAAAATTTAAAAATTTTGAACAATAAAAATTTTAAACCGGACAGTTTGTAATTCTTCAAATAAAATGTTTACAACTAGAAGCCCTAGTAATTTGAAAAAGCCTAGTTCTCTACATTTTCATCTTAGTCTATTCGTTTTTGAATCTCTTGAATCGAATTTGAAACAAAATCTTTTTTATTTTCCAACCCAAAAATTATTCTTATTTCAACTCTTTCTATTTAAAATTTTTTATTGAATTGTGAAAGAAATATTCCTAATTTTTAATTATTCAATTTATGATAATTCAATTTCAAATTATTTAACCATGAATAATTTTAAATAAAAACTTGTAAAAATCTTGAAAATTAATTTTTTCTATTTGAAATAAAAATGTGTTGTATCTAAAAGGGTTAAGATAACAATTGTTCAATCTCATACACTATAAATTTCAAACTATCTAATTTATCAAGCCTTGACCTAAATTTATTCAATTTTGGATGATACGAATAAAATCGTGTCTAACTATTAAGGCCTTAATTTTTCAATTCTACAAATTTTGAGAAATTTAAAACAAAATAGTTATTAATGTATTTGAATTTAAAATAATTGAATTACAAATGCTTCCGAAACTATCAAAGTGATTCGCTGACAGTTTTAAAAAAAGCACTTGATATTGCACATTTTTATATTTTCACGTTCCGAATTGAGCAATTAAAAATTTAGGAACTTACTAATTTGAATAAAAAATTTTTTGAATGAACGGCTTTCAATTGGTCTTCAAAATTCAGTAGTCTAAAATAAAATTTAAATTGAAATCGGGATTGGATACGTTTATATAATAAAACAAAGAATTAAAAAAATTCGTCTAATGTGGTATGCTCCAAGTCTGTCTAAATTACTGAATACTGATGACAGAAAATATTTGTCAAAGACATTCACTCTTTGACGCAGAATAAGTGAATCTGGAAAATTCACAGTTATTTCTCAGTTTTGGAAAATATTCCTTCATTTATCCTTCCATGTGGATACATGAAAAAAAAATAAAATAAATTCACAAAACAAAATAATAAATTAATTAATAAATCATTCATTTTAATAAATTTAAAATAATTATTTTCAAGAAAAAGAACTTTTAGAAAGGTCACAGCATGATTTTTACTAAGCCCTAGTTTTGTGAACATTCCTAGTTTCACTCAACTTATTGATTTTCTTTTGTAAATTATTTTCATAATCAATTCAACATTCTACACCTTGTGGATAAAGACTGGTTAGCAGCAAGTAGTTTGCAACTTCACCTCGCTTAAGTTTCTGATAGTGTGCTCCAGAGGACAGTCTCTTTCGACTGAATGGGTAACCTGGCACAATGAACATGGAAGTTCATGGCGACAGTCGAATTTCTCGGATACTTCGACATCGTGTTCGTTTGTATATACAATCGTCCAACTTTACCCAAGTGAAATCCAACTTGAGGGAACCGGTTCGTTAATGACGATATTCACAACCTACTCGACGAAATATAATCACGCAAATTCGCGAATGAGTGATTTCCGAAAATTCAATATCTCCTACCTTCATATTATTATGCTTTATGAATCAACATAAACTGCTTCAAATTAAATTTGGTTTTTGGAAAAAAAGTCTCAGCTTTTATTTGTTATTGTTTTGAGCAATGCCAAGAACTTCTCAGTTTGAAAAAGATAATCGAATCTATTTCAAATCAGGCAGGTTCTTCGTAGAATGTCTTAGCTATGAAATATGTTGTAAATTTCATTAAAACAAATTGGGTGACAGATGGTCTTTTGACTTGAAGAAGAAATTATTCACAACGTTACGATTATTTTAATTTTAACATCTATTTCGCAAACAAAGCACAAATTTCGTCTTCACGCTGCTATAGTTTTTGACCTACAAGACATTCCAATTTCTTTGGAAATATTAAAAGTGAATTTTTAATAAAAACCCACACTTACATTTTTTCTGAATCTTTTGTTAAATTGGGCCTTGTATATGGAAAACAACCCATGAGTTTAATGTGGGATAAACGATTTTTGTAACAAAGATAACTTTTTTCCGTAAAATCGAATTTTCGTATTTTTCTCGAAAAAAACAAAGGGTACAAGAAAAATTTTAACATAAAAGTTTACATTTCTAGAAAAGATCTACCAAAATGCCTCTTGCTCTTTCTTCATATATTGTATTGTTTACGAGAAAGATTCGAAAACTTTATTTTAGCAGAACAAATTCTCCTGGCGTCAAAAATGGTTTAGCCTATAAAAAACCGATAGAATGCCTTTTTAATATTAGCAAAAAATGTTGAAAATTTTTGGGAAAAATATATATGTTTTGGGTTTGAAGAGAATTTTTTTTCTGCTTATATAAGGAATCTAATCAGTTTTACGCAGGCTAAACCAATTTTAAAGCTGGAATGATTTTTTCCCCTAAAAATATAATTTTCAAACCGCAAATTTTTATCTTGACATTTTTTTATGTACATTTCGTTTCTTCTGAGAAAAATGCGATAATTCGATTTTCCCAAAAAATTCTCCAGTCCACAAAATATGTTTATCCAAGATCAAACTCACAGGATGTCCTCCTTATAGAAGGCCAAATATAACAAAAACATACTAGAGTGGGGTTTTGATTAAAATTGACATTTCATATTTTCAAAAAAATTGTCGCCTTTTTGCTAATTTTAAACTTTTTAGAAATCTAAGTTAGATCAAACACTATACAAGTATGAGGAAAAGAATTGTGTATTTGGAAAATAGACTTTAAAATTCAAATACTTGTATCTTTTTGGATAAAATTGATTTAAGACGGACAAATACTTGTCCCCGAATTTCCTCTAAGAACCATCATATCTCGATTCTGAGAGATGTAATGTATTATTTTTTAAAAATGTAATCATGTTTTTAATTTAGAATATTACAGCAGGGTAGGGAGTAGTGCAAACAATGATTTTTTTAAATCTGTAATTTAGGTGTGAGTAAAAGTTCAGGTATCCTTCAGAATAACTATTAATTTTTAAAAAGATTACGTATCACTTTTGGCCACGATAGACAGTTTAAGGTTTTCAAAGTTTGAAAAATAAAACATGTTTTCCATAGGTTTACATATTATTGCGAATTTTTTACATTTGAAGTTTTTGATAACAAATAATAATATGAAATCCTATATAAGAAAAAATAATTTTTGATCATGTTATATTTTTTTGAAATACCAACAAAAATTTCTTTCGTTTTGATAATGGGATATTTATACACAATTTTTCAAAAGTATTTTTCATAAAATAAGCTCTGTTTCAACCGAAGCAAACACAACTTTTTTTGACCGTCAAAATATTCTATTTAGTTCTCAGGCCACTTCAAAATAGGTTCGTTGAACGAAACAAGTAAATATAAGAAATTTGTTGAAGTTAAAATAAATGTTCCATCAACCAAATCCAAAAAAATCTGCCCTCTTTGCCGACACATTCTTATTGCGCGCTTCGCGCTCGGCTTTTTTTCGGTTTTTACATTAAAAAGGAAGCTTATTTACTCAAGGCTCTATCGGCCTTAAGGAACACGTTCTCCACTCAGAGAAAAAGTTGTCTTGAAACAAAAGCATCGTCCTCTTTCCTGTTTTGTTTCGAACCACGTGAGTGAAAATCGTTCATACACAAACGGAATTATTTTACTGTAAGATTACGTGAAGTTTGTTGCAAAAGGATGATCTTTTCTGCAAAAAGATTCTTTTTGTGACACATGAAAATCATCTCAACCTTAAATTTAAGAGAAACTTCCATTCGTGTCAAAAAGCATCCTTTCGACACAAGAGGAAGTTTCTCTGAGTGTTATTGAAATACCTGCACACTTTTTCAAAGTCCAAAGAAAAACGCCTAATTTCTTAAGAAAAAGGTTGGGTTAACTTACTGAAAATGCTACCAAACAATCGAAAATTCCATTTCTGGTCAAACAGCGTTTGGTTTATTCATAGAAAACTATATTAAAAAAAATGTATGAACAGAATTTGTTCATTTTTTTAATATGAACATTTTTTTCTTCCCAGTGGGCACAAACGTAAAAGAACGTTATTAGAACGGCTCAAAAACGTCGTATGTCAATCCGAATAACGTTCCTTAAACATATGTTACAATGTCCCAGAGACGTTTTAAGGACGTCTTTGGAACATGAAACGTTTTCAGAACATTATTTGGTCTGACTCAGGACAGTTTTTAAAACGTTCAAATAACGTCTTTTGACTTGTACGTCGAAGGAATGTTTTTAGCACGTTCCGAATACGTTCTTAAATTTCGTGCCCACTGGGTTATCTTGTATAGTTTTTCCGAAGAATAGCATTTCTTATTTTTCTTATTATTCTTCACATATAAAACGAAAAATATGTAACTTATCAAAAAATAGTTTTAACAAAACTTGTTCATCTTTTTAATATGAACAATTTTGCTTATGAACATTTTTTTTATCTTGTATAGTTTTGCCGAAAAATGGAATTTTTTATTTTTAAAAGCATTTTTCACGAATAAAACGAAAAATATGTAACGCATAAAAAAATAGTGTTGGAAAAATTTGTTTATCTTTTCAATATGAACCATTTTTCTCATGAACATTTTTTTTATATCTTGTATAGTTTTGCCGAAAAATGGAATTTTTTTATTTTAATATCATTTTGTACGAATAAAACAAAAAATATGTAACTTATCAGAAAACAGTACGAACAAAATTTGTTCATCTTTTTGATGTAAACAATTTTGCGCCAGAAAATCTTTTCTTATCTTGTATGGTTTTGCCAAAAAACGGAATTTTTTTATTTTTCAAAGCATTTTTTACGAATAAAACGAAAAATATGTAACTTATCAAGAAAATAGTATCATCAAAATTTCTTTATCTTTGTAATATGAACAACTTATTTCATTAACATTTTTTTCGTATCTTGTATAGTTTTGCCGAAAAATGGAATTTTTAATTTTTAATAGCATTTTTCGCGATTAAAACGAAAAATATGTATTATTATACCATTAAGCCATTTTCCTTTCGAGGTAGGCATGACCTGCTCAGTGAGGAAGGGAGTAATGTGAGGTAGGGGGTATAGATTTTTTAGATTGATCTAGAATTCTCGTGTTATTCATTTAAATGACACGTTTGTTCCGCAACACTGCTCCGAACTAGGTTGCTGATCAATCTCTCTAGCGATCACCCCAAGTGAAGAGCCCCACAAAATTGTTGTGTGGTTCCCCACTTGGGCCCATTAGTATCCAAGGTCTTCGTTTCAGGAGTCATTCACTCTATTGTCACTCTGTTTACAAACTATTTGTCGCCACACTTTTCTGTCCTGGCATACTACTCTAGCTTCCATCACGTCCATGCATTTTTTCATGCAAGCTCTCGTGTTTCTATTTCTTCTTATGTCTCTTATGATTAATGTCTCATTCACAGATTCGAACCATTCTTTCGGTGGTCCACCTCTGGGCATTCTGGCATTTACTTTACCTTTATACACTTGTTTGGTCAGTCGTTCATCTTTCATTCTTTCAATATGTCCGAACCATCTCAACGGATTTCTTTCCCATATGTCAACTGGTGTGTCTCCTGTACCACATTCTTTGAGGATTATCTCGTTTCGGACTTCTTCCATCAGTGTTTTCCCGCATATTGTACGCAGAGATTTCATGCCAATCGCGTTAATTTTACTCTTGTCCGTTTCTTGACAGGTCTATGTCTCGTTACCGTATAGTACAGACGATACAAATATAGAATTATGTATGGACATTTTAGCTTTTTTTGATATGTTTTTATTTCTGAGAATGGACCCTGCTCTACCGATAACCTTCTGACCCTCGTTTATGCGCCTATCTAACTCCCCATCTATTTTTCCGTCGCTAGTGAATAGGCTACCCACATATACGTACTTATCAACTTGTTCTAATCTCTCATCATTTAGGACAATGTTGCACATTGTTTTCTCACTTTTTCCTTCAAACAGCATGATTTTTGTTTCATTTATGTTAATTTTGAGGCCCATGTTCATCATGCTTGTATTAAGTTTATTCAACATTCTTGGCAAGTCCTTGATTGATTCTGCCATAACAATGTTGTCATCTGCGAAAGCTAACCCACGTACCTTCACTGCCTCGAGATCTACACCTTCTTCGTCGAATAGGGACATTCTTAGACCCTTATCCATAAATATGATAAATAGCTATGAGCACATAACGCATCGTTGTTTCACGCCTTCCATAATATCGAACCAGTCACTCAGTTTCCCATTAATCCTTACACTCGCTTTACTACCTGTATATATTGTTTTTATTGCACGTAAGAGCCATCCATCGATTCCGTATTCTTCAAGGACTTCCCAAAGTTTACTTCTATTTGCCTTGTCCAATGCTCTTTCTAGGTCAACAAATGCACAGAAAACTTCCCAGTGGGCACGAAATTTAAGAACGTAATTGGAACGTTCTTGAAACGTTCCTTGGACGTACAAGTCAGAAGACGTTATTTGAACGTTTTAAAAACTGTCCTAAGTCAGACCAAATAATGTTCTGAAAACGTTTCATGTTCCAAATGCGTCCTTAAAATGTCACTGGAACATTGTATGTTTAAGGAACGTTATTTGGACTGACTTAGGACGTTTTTGAGCCGTTCTAATAACGTTCTTTAATGTTTGTGCCCACTGGGTTTCTTTCCTACTCTCAAGCTTTTTTCTGTGATCTGGCTTAAGCTAAATATTTGACCTGTACATGATCTTCCTGGTATAAATCCACTTTGGACTTCCCATATCTTTTCTTCTGTAATTTTCATTACCCTACGAATAAGTATTTGTAACTTATCAAAAAATGGTTTCAACAAAATTTGTTCACCTTTCTGATATGAACAATTTTACTCTCTAACATTTTTTTCATATCTCGTATAGTTTTGGTGAAAAATTTAATTTTTTTTTAAAAAACATTTCCGATGGATAAAACTAGAACCCATTTGTCAAAAATGGCTGGCTAACGAAATTGTTCTTTCTTTTCACGCCTTAAAAACGTGTGCCAACGCTCAATCCAATCTGATCAGTCTTTCGAAAGTTATCGTGATTTGAAGAGTACCGACTATGTCAAATTTTACATAAAACCAATACCTTCTCATTGAATGAGAATGTAAAAGTGTAATATTTATACTGATTAAAAAAAAAACTCTGACTTGATGAAGAATGATTTTTTCTAAAATTGTATTTTATATTATTATTTTTCATTGAAAACTGTACACATGAAAAATTTGCTATAATTTGTGCACTCGCAGAAAACGCTGTATTTATATGAAAGAAATAAGATGATTGAAAGTTACGTAACAATGAGGGTGAAGGGGGGGGGGGAGTGTCGTTGTCTATTGTTATGTTGGCGTTAACAGTAGGAGGGAGGAGCCAAACGTCGTCCAAAAAAACGTTACGTATTATACAAAATAAAATCTGTCAAACTATTTATTCATATGATACAAATTATCAGTAAAAACACTACATACACTGTTAAAAATGTTTGGAATTCTCCAACACTTCTACAATACAAGTGTAAGGCAAAATTGCAAACACGGTATTGGAATGCCGAAATTGCAATACATGTATTGTAAGCGCCGTAAATCGTGAAGTCACCGTCGAGAATTTCAATACATGTATTGTAGCGTTTATATCGCTGCATGATCCGTTGCATTTGAAAACTACAACATTATGTATTGTAGCGTTACCCTACATTTCGGAAATAAACTTCCAATACATTTAGTGGAAGTTTTATGCGGAAATTTTTAACAGTGTATTTATGTTCAAAAGTGGATAATTATTTTACTATTTAATTATTTCTAACAAAAGGCCTATTTAAAATAAACCAGTCAAACCATAGGATACTTTCCAGCGAGGTTTTCGGTTCCTAATTTCATTAGAGGATTTTCAAGACAAGTGCTAACTAGTTACCTACAACGTTGTGCTTTACAAACTTAATTATCTTTTTTCAAACTCACGCAAATGGAAACTGGAAACACAATTCACTGTCACAATTATATTACGATCTTGTTAGCAGAGTTGGATCAGAAAATCAAATTTTTACCCTACCCTTCTTTTGAACAACTGTATATATAAATATTCAACAAACTCTCTTGATTTAGTTTTATCAGCACCAAGCTTTTATTCTCGTTTATTTCTATGGATGAAAATGGTACACACGTCATAATTTGTGTTCTCATGTTTCAGAAGCTCCTAATTTAATAAAGCACCTCGACTAAACAGTGTGTCAGATTCCAATTACTGGCGAGAACAATAATAGCAATTAAATTAATTATCTTTAATTTATAAGAACTGTAGTTTTTGTCTATTTTAGACCTTCGCTAATAAAGGGAGGTTGAAGTTCAACTAAATAGTCCTTAGTATTTTAAATTTTATTGGTTTTTGCGATAATAATAGAAAAAATTCAAGCGAACAAAGACGATTACGAGAAAAAAATTATGGCAAAATTTTTAACTGTAGAAAATTTGAAATATATAAATTTTCAGTAGCCCAAAATATATAAATTTAGTCAATTTTAATTTTTAGAGAATAATTATTCGACATTTCAAACATCAAAATGGAAAATTTACGTATTCTACATTGAAAGATTTAAAGTTGAGCCCAGAAATATGTTATTCGTGTTTGGATTCCATATTTTTGTATTTTAATAGCAGGTCGTTGAAGCTACAAATCAATTTAAAGAATATAAATATAAAAAAATCAAGGTCAAAACCATTGCTGATCAATAGAAGATAAGTTCCTTCTCCTGTGATTTTTGCTCTCAAAATAATTGTAATCATGCAAATTATTTTAAAAAATTATTATTATTATATTAAATACTCCTGTAGTCTTCGAATTTTTCTTTCTGGATTTTTTTTATTCGGAAAATAGACGAAAGAACTCACTGAACTTATCCCAAAGTTTTTATTTTATTTTTACTGAATATCTGAAAGTCGATATCACATTGTTTTTGAAACATCATCGTATAACAGGCAGAATCGGTTTGACAGAGCGGAGAGTAATAAAATGTGATGCTTGCAGAAAATTTGATTTCTGTCTGTAAATGTCTTCTTCCGTATCTATACTCAATTTATGAGCAATACGAATATAGAAGGTTTCAAGCATCGGAGTGCGCGAATGCATCGTGGAAAGATGGATTTCTAGTCTGATCGGCGTTTACAAACGTCATGAAAGAGCCGATCACTCCATTTATCGGTTTATAGCTGATCTTCAAAAACTCAACTAATGGGCTTTTTCCTCCCCTTCACCTACTCTTCTCTCGTCCATTCTATTTTAATGACTCATAATAAAACTAGCAACTCAGGCCATTGGGCCATTAACTAGTATCTCGTTCGATTTCAAAAAGATTGTTTTTTTAAATTTGAAAAGATAACGTTTTTATTTTATTCGAGCTTAAAGTCTGTGAAATTTATCAAAAAAATTGCACAAATACATTTACGTCGATGACTATAAAATTGGCTCGGCAAGAAAAATATGAGTATACTGTTAATAGTCTGAATTTAGTACCACCTAAATCACACAGTCCTGAGACACACAGTACTGAATCAACTGGAATGCCATTGAAAAAATATATTTTCTCAACTAATAAGAAACTAGAATAGAATGAAGAAAAATGGCATATACATATTTACTTTCAAGTTTTATTTGACTTTATAAGGAGGCGATAAAGTCGAGTAGTTGTTTTATAGCCCAGGAGATTTTCGAATGGTCAACCTCGATTCTGATAAGTTACTGGGGGCCGATATTGGTCATGGGCCACTTGGTGCTCCTTACTCACTCAGGGTCGCTGGGATTGCCGTCCTAAAACCGCAAGAGGGTTTGCGAAAGGGACACACTGGGAAAACTGTTTCCAGTCACCCTTCAGGTTGCTCGTCTCATACCTTCATTCTAGAGGGTGAAAATCTCATTTCCGACTCAAGACTGATATCGCTATTCACACTAAATGTGAAATACTTGATTAACTGAAACCAGTGAAACTTTCATCATCAACCCCTATATCATTAGTCTGTTATAAATTATGGCAATAATTATAGTATATAATATTATGGTATCTACTGCCACCGCTATTCACAATTTCCTCCTTTCTTATAAAAACTTTAAGCCCCTCTTTTCTTATCATATTTAGTACGTAAACCACTCCTAAATTTCTTACACTAATGACAAAAAATTGGAAAGGCTGTAGTTCGACAGACCTTCGGCAGTACTCCTTCGGAATGTATCCTGCATAACCCTGACCACTATTGCTTTACTTATAGATCCCCATAAATTCTCTTGCCCAATTCTAGTACCGCTCAATCACTTCGTTACATTAACGGTAGTGTCTTTATGTCCGGATACAAGCAATGCCCCCTTCCCTTTACCAGATCCCCCTTGCCCTTGGCAGGTCCGTACGTTTGGACTCGGCTGTATGAATAAGCTCAAATAAACTTCAAATTACTTTTCACACTAGCTGCAAGGCTATCTTAAAAGTGCACGCCCACTGAACACGCCCGTGATAACCCAGTGGGCACGAAATTTAAGAACGTAATTGGAACGTTCTAAATCGTTCCTTGGACGTACAAGTCAAAAGACGTTATTTGAACGTTTTAAAAACTGTTCTAAGTCAGACCAAATAATGTTCTGAAAACGTCCTTAAAACGTCTCAGGAACATTGTATGTTTAAGGAACGTTATTTGGACTGACTTAGGATGCTTTTGAACCGTTCTAATAACGTTCTTCAACGTTTGTGCCCACTGGGATGAAAAATTAGTGACGCCGACTTTTTTTTTTTTTTTTTTTTTTTTTTTTTTTTTTTTTTTTTTTTTTTTAGAAATGCCTTCACTACATCGTAAGACATGTATTTTTTTGGTATTTTTATACAGGAGCTCACCATATCCGCTGGGAAATGCATACCATAACGTCCACTTACCACTCCCGTGGTACTGTTATGCCCCTAAGTTCTCTTATTTGAACCGGCCCCTACCTAATTACGTAGCCACACCCACTTATCACTCTTACAAGGGCGTCCTTCAAGCTCCTTCTAGTGTCCAAACCCACTCTCTATACCGAAATGATAACAGCAGAAAATTTTAGTGTTCAGTGTCTTTAAACACACAATTTCTGAATTTGAAGATATTTTCAGAATTTAAGAGTCTTGTCAATTATTTAAGAAAATATTGAAAAAAAAAAATAAAAATTCAAAAGATTTCTCAAACTTCAACTCCAGGTTGGTAAGATAAATTGTGAAAAACTCCTTAAATAGTGGAAATTTTTATAGGCTCATTTCAAAGCCTCTAAAATATTATATGCGCATCAAGAAAATAAATAAAATCCCCTGATTACTGCCGAAGTCAGAACTCAGATGAAAACTAACTGTTAATTTGATCACGGGTGTTTCCACTTTTGTCAGTATGTGTAAGAATATGGTGCTCCTTTGATAAGCAGTTTGCTTTGCAATGAATTAGTATTTTTTATTAAATATTTAAAATTATTTTGAATTATGTTGATAGAAAAAATATTACTGAAAAAACCGATTTTTAACATATTAGAAATGACCATAACTTCCTTACTCTGCAATGAAATGTATAAATATCATGGGTTAATCGATTTGTCGCGAATCATGGAGTCTTTTTTATTCTTATATCTACTTTAAATTAGGTGAATAAAACAATTTTTACTATAAAACACATACAAAATGTAATATTCAAGATTCAAAAAATCGAATGCAAGAATTTTCTTAATTTTTACGAATTTTTTGTTCTGAGTGTAGATTTGAGCAGAATCCAAATAAAAATTTATAATTTTTTTTAAACATTACTAATATTTGTATTCTACGTAATTTTAACTTTAAAATCAGCCCAAAAACATTTCTTAACTGTTTATTATTTTGGGAGGTATTCAAAATTTAAGATGACCGCTTCTACAGAAAGAGAGAAAGAACTGGAGTGAGGGGAAATGGGAGATATGCCAAACTTGCTTCTTTTTAATGTTTAAAAACAGTCGCTCTCAAGAAAGACGACATAAATGTATTTTTTTTTTGTTACGATGATATCTGTCATTAATGGCGTTTTCAACTAACAAACAACTTTCTTTCTGTTGCAGGTAAGGCCAAGGCTTCTAAATTCCTATTCAAGATCTTGAGAAACAACGAATATTGCATGGAGCAACTTTGTACGCACCCAAGTGTAAATATATAAGGTTCTTCAACTTTTATCACTTTCTTGTATGAAGTTCAACATTTGACTGCACGTAGAGGAAAAAGTGCTCATTTTTTATGAAACATATTAAAATTCTATGAAAAATTATATTTAAAATGAGCTCAAAAATATTTTAATATTTCAAGAGTTGTGACTAATTTCTAAACCAAAAAAAAAGAAATATTTACTAGTTTTTCAAATCACATAAATTCCTATGAATCATCATTTTTTTCGTCAAGACACTATTTGTTTGAAATACTATTTTGACATGAAAAAAATAGTTTTTCTTTCCTCCAATTTCCTAGTCGACAGCGTTTAATTTAAATTCCAGCTTTTGAGTTCAATTAAAGAGTATAATGCTGTGAATTTCCAGAATTTATGATGAAAAACACGCCACGCCTAACCATAATTGGTTCGTACTACTGACGCCTGTGAGCAGTTTCGTCAGTGTTTCAGTGGTGTAACCCCGTTACCACCAGACTTTGGTTTCTCTCCACCGTTCGCGCTCGAGGTAGTTCAGTAAATTAAACCAAAATACTCTAGTTGCCCTCGAGGTCATGTCAAGCATAAATCCTATTATTAATAGACACTCGAGTCTGAAACCTGAATATGGATTCCTAATCTACAAAATGTTTATCCGACCAATCATAACTTATGCAGGTACAATTTGAGGAGGCGCGTCAAAAAGCAATATTAATCATATTCAGATAATTCAAAATAAATTTCTCAGACGTATCGCTAAAACCCCCAGATATACTAAGAACTCTGGCCTTTACAGAGAATTTCAACTACCATGCATTTCAGAGTATATTAAAGAAACCGCCACTAAATTCTACGAATCTGCATCATTGTCACCTTTTGAACATATTTCCTCCCTAGTGAAATATAATTTTGATCCACTTCGCAAACACGCGATGCCAAAAGACTTTCTCATGAAATAAGTCATCCAGGTCGAGGTGGCCCTACCACCCCTGACCTACTAGCTACTTTCTTCTTTCGACCCCTCTAAACCCTTCCCCCTCTTCTTCTATTCTCATATTTTCTTTCATAAAATAAATAACAGATTCTGTGGTTTTTTCCCGCTTGCGGGATTTTTTTCCCACACATAATAAACGTCACTTTAAATTTCAGTCATGTCAAATTTCTCTCAGATTGTGTAACAATGCCCAAACGGGTAACGCACAACAACTTCCTCCAGTTCGATCATTCTTCGGGGAGATCATTAATCGCGAGTGCGCGACTGGCGCGGCTCCGCCGCGCCAGCCGCCCACTCCCGTGCAGTGGATTTCACAAGAAGGGGCGACGGTTGGGGCCCCCTCATCCCCACCCTTTTTTTTTAAACTCTAGTTGTTTGTATTAAAGATTTTATTGTCCAAATAAAATAGTTTTCAATCAAAAACATCTGCCTCTAAGTTTTTGGTGGTTTCTCTTGAAAAGTAATATTATGCATATATTATATTGCTATGCATGTATCAATTTGGAGAATCAGTTAAACTCTGAAAGCTTGTAGATTAAGAGGGTTTTTGTGGAGCATTCACTCTCGAGCATAGTTCACTAGCACGGTACGTAAAAAGGGTCGAGGGCCTTCAAGAGTGGTTTGCTACTGGCAATTTGCGTTCCAACAACGTTCTAGTATAATCTGTTTAAACTCGGAGAACAATGTGTGGCTGGGCAAGGACACGTTATCTGCGATGCTCAGCGAGCTTAGCAAGAATCAGACAACAAAACATGAACAGAAAAGGGTTGGAATGACCAGAACGATGGAAGGTTATCTCCAAGCCGGGTCAAACCGCTCTTCAAACTTTAACGATGTCGGTAATATAAACAACGAAAATCAGAGTAAAACAGATTTTATTGCTTTTTCTGTACATAAAGTAAATGGACGACAGGAAAATCAAGCATCCTAGTACCAGAATCGTATTAAGCATATAAGTATTAAGTATCCTTTTAGATATATGTAAAAAGAAATTCATTTTTAAAACGCCAAATATTTTCCAATTCATTTTTTAAGTTAGGAACATTTAGATGTGTTTAATATATAAATACCTTATATTTATCACTTCATGTGCTGCCACAGTTTGTTGCGTTCTTATTTTTACACTATAATGAAAAGTCATATACTTCGTTACTTGAAAACTACCTCTCAAAAGAAAATAAATGAGATCAGAGCGATGCAAATAGTAAAACACTTAACTATAATGAAAATGATAATAATTTAATTTGCTAAGCAGGAATCCTTGTGGATTGACGAGCAGCGTCACAGATAACGGTTTTTTAGAGAAAAGATTTCATATTATAGACACTAATTCGCATCTTAGCGAGGTTGTAATACCATTTAATAGTAACCTATTATATATCCTATCCCTTTATATATACCTCTTATCTGACCTCCATTTTTTGATCCACGGTTCGGTTTTTGAGATTTGCTTCTGTTAACATTTTTTTTGCAGTCACATATCGTGCTATATGCGAACTGTACTTCACGAGATAATCCCAAAAAAATTGAAAAAAACGAATCATTGTACTCTAAAAGCGTTGCATTTCTTAGATTTTTTTAAGCGTACTTTCAACGTCAGATGCTTACAAGAGAATTCTAGTGAAATTAAGTTATTTCAAGAAAATTCAAAAGGAATTTAAGGGAATTTCGCATAATTCAAAGGAGTTGAATGAAACAGACAACTCATGTGACTTTAATGTAACTGCATATAATTTAAGATAGTTTATGATACTATAAACAAAATAAGAAAACAAGGGAATTCTAGGGAATACGTAAGAAAACGAATAAATCCACAGAAACAGAATCAGATGTATGAGGATATAATGGGAAAAGATTAAATACAAGACAATTCAAGAAAATTCCAGCAATTTTAAAGAAATTCATTAAAATACAGGGGAATTTGAAAGAATTCAAACTTTATGAGAATACGAGGGAATGTAAGGAAATTCAATGGATTTCTTGAGAATACTAGGGAATTTAGGTCAATTCAAGAAAATACAATTGAATTTATGGAATTGCAGGTCGATTTATTTGAATTCAAGAGATCTCAATACAAGTCAGGAGATTTTGAAGGAATTCATGCTAATGAAAGCGAATTCACATTAATTCAAATTATTTTCTAAAAGTTCAAGAGAATTGCAAGAAGTTAAAGGGAGTTGAAGGGAATATGAATTAGAGCTACCGAGAGCCGTTCCGGGCCCCGGAATTCTATATTATCATGGGCCCTTCTCTGCTCCCTTCACTGCGCAGCTTTATAACAAATTTTTAATTTCCGAACCCTAGTTGCCAATTAGAACATAGGCAGAAAAATGTTCACAAAATATACAAAATACTACCACCAAATGTATCATGCAGTAAACTTACTTTGTTCTAAATTATTAACTTTTCTAGCCTTCTTTGAAGCAAAATCGTCAGTTATAGCTTCCAAGTTGGGTTTTCTGGCAAGTTGAGTTTCCACAGTTAGCGTACCCAGACTGGACAGCATGTCCTGAGACGACATTTTTCTTCAAATCGCACAGTTTCACCCTGGATCACATGGTCTAGGATAATGTGGTACACTTCTCGTTTAAATTTTTCATCAAATGCTACATTATCATCTTCAAATTCTTTCTCGTGGTACGGTGTGCCTCGACTGACTTCAACCCAAAAGGGCTTGCATATGCCGGTTTTTTTCTGAATATACTTCTGCGATGCCCCACGATCATTTTGAGCCCAAAAAGAAAACAATCGCTTGGGCTTTTTTTGAGAAAACTCATTTTTTTCAAGAGGTTAATCAACGTATTTTAATTAAAATAAGTTGAACGTCGAATTCCATTCATTTTGGCATCCAAAAAAGGGCTACAGGTGCTGAACATTTGACGAGAACTGAAACCCTTCTATTTTATAAATGAAATTGCTCGTTTTTCAAAAGAACTTATTTTCTCAGCATTTTAGGTGAAAGTTGCCACCAGATAGGTTGAGGAGGACATACTTTCTAACAAATCTAAAAAAAATAATGCTATTGCTCTAATCGCATCGAAATTATGGCCCTCTAAAAATTACGCTTTTTATGGAATTAAAAAAAAAATTTTTTTTTAATTTTTCGTTTCTGGAGGATGAGACACGGAAAAATGTTTTTATCATATTGTGTATATTGTGCTTGAATTAAATGAAGAAATAATTAATTTAATTATGAACTGAAAACTTTTATTACCGGTTCTATTACAGCTAGAGCATTGTTTTTTTAGATCTACTCAAAATTAAGTCTTTTTCAAATAACTTACTAGCAACTTTCACCTAAAACGCTGAGAAAAATGAGTTCTTTTGAAAAACGAGAAATTTTCATTCATAAAATTGATGTTAAACAAAATTTCATAAAAAAGGGTCATATTCAAAAGGCCATAATTTTGGTTCTATTAGAGCCACAGCAATGTTTTGCTTTAGATCTACTCAAAATTAAGTCTTCTTTAATTAATTACTGGGCAATTTTTACCAGATATGCATAGGAAATAAGTTATTTCCCCAAAACTATATATATTATATATATATATGTATATATATTTTTTTTTTTCCTTAAAATTATTCGCTTAAAATCGACTTCTTAGGACCACAACTCCAAACTTTTAGAGACAGAACATTCGATTTTTTTTTATTTTGCAGAAAATTTGAAGCACTTCATAGGATGAACTAGAATAAGCCAATTTTCAAAAAACTGATGTTTTCCCACTTTTCACCATTTTTCAAAAATATTGAAGGTTTTCAGTTCCCGTAAGATGTTCAGCACCTGTAGCCCTTTTTTAGATGCCAAACTGAATGGTTTGAGCCAATAAAATTTCACGTTTAACTTATTTTCATTAAAATATGTTGATTAACCTCTTCAAAAAAAATTAAAAAAAGAGTTTTCTCAGAAAGGGCTCAAGCGATTTTTTTCTTTTTGGGCTCAAAATGATCGTGGGGCATATGCAAGCCCTTTTGGGTTGAAGTCAGTCGAGGCACATCGTGGTAGACTTCGTCTACCGTTTTCTTTCGCTGGAAACTTATCTTGGTTTACTTCTGAAGAGATTGTGGCCATCCGATGTTTCTTGCCAACGTAACAGCTTCGTTTTAAAATTTCCCCTCATCTCCCATTACGGAAAGCTTACAGCTCTGCAATTAGGCTTTTTAAATTTTTACAAGTGACATCAAGCGTTGCCCCTAGAGCCTGAATTACTTTGTTTTCAGTGTCAATGGTTTTTAAAACTTTCACCCCAATCGATGTGACAAGTAAACAATTTAAGGTCCTTGTAAACGTTTTGAGTCATTTGACATCAACACGATATTCTGCTGTCAGATTCAATGATGACACCTCATGAAGTGCAACTGCCACTCCTGGAAGATGAGGAGCAGTTTATTTTCTTCTTTAGTATTTCCCATATCTGTGGACTGAAACTAAATATTATGTACAATTTTGTTACGATACCAAAAAATGTGACGCAGTAAGAAAACTCTCAGCTGCTTGTACTCCGCTAAGGTTAAGAGAACTCCTCTGCGTAAGCACCTTTCATATTGCTGCCGTTGTCATATCCTTGCTCTTGACAATCTGCCAAAGCAATATTGAATGTCCTTAGTTTTGACATTATAAACTGGGCAGTGGTTTCAATCATTTTTTGAGTACAGTCAGTACAGACCAATAGACACTCTTCGGTTTTTTGTAGGTTCCTCCATCTTCACTGGTTTCTCGCGTTCTTGATGAATATAATTTATTACTTCATTTGCACAAACAACCATAAACTCATTCTGAATATCTGCTGATAAGTAATGCAACTATAATCTTTTCCCTGTTTCTTGAGAGTGGCGAACTTTTCGTAGGTGGTCATTAAGAAGTGGCTCATATTTTGCTAAAAGTTCAAGGATTCCAAGGAAGTTACTGTTGGAAGGGTCTTTAATTCTGTTACTATCTCCGCGGAAAGCCAACTCTTACAGCAAGAAACAAGGTTACATCAAGAAGTCGCATTAGGATTTCATTTCAAACTTCT
Source organism: Andricus curvator (assembly GCA_932195095.1). Lineage (NCBI taxonomy): Eukaryota > Metazoa > Arthropoda > Insecta > Hymenoptera > Cynipidae > Andricus > Andricus curvator. Next base: position 120,058 of record CAKNYM010052704.1, on the reverse strand, counting down.
CGCTTGTATTGTATGGACCTGAACAACAAGTCTCTCAACGAATTTTCTGTTTTTAATTTTCTCTATTCTGCTTTCTATTGCATATAACAATTTTTATGCGAGACATTCTCTTATGTGCAGGGTTTTTGTCGCGTACCTTCTTTCACTTTCGTGCAGCGGAGTAGCCTTCAGGTGATGCCAAAACTGATTTTTGAGCTTCCGAAAATTTGCTGTAAATTCTGCACGGTGAACGATAAAGGGCCATTCCCTAGCTTCTTCAAATTGAGGTCGGTGGCTCACCACCTATATAATCTTTTGGGAAACACTCTGGAAAACTTTCGTGCGACTTTTTGTTGTCATTACCAATGTTGAAAGTGGGTGATCCTATATCAAAATATGATTCAATACTCGGGGGTAATGAAGGTGAGAGTCAAGAAGACGAAGGTGCAGTTAAATTATTACTGGTATTATCCTTGGAAGCTCTTTCTAAGAGATTAAGAATGTTTATGAGACGAAGAAGGTGCATTCAACATATCACTGGCATTATCTTGGGAAGCTGTTTACAAGAGAGTAAGACTGCAATAGTGAACACAGTCTTTATGTGTTACTGAAGGATTCGATGTTGAAGAAAGCTTCGATGGAGCTTTAGCTTCAGATTTAGAAAACTTAAAAAATTTGTCCAAAGGATGATGTGCTTTTGATGCCTGTTTCTCGCGGTCTTCTTTTTCCTTCCTCTTTTATACCCTCGATTAATGTTTGAAGCTCATTTTCAGCATAATACTGCGTATTTTATACACAAACACAGACACAAACAAGTTTTTATTCTTTATATAACTTTGAAACGGGCTTCTCATGACGAATGCATACCAAAAACTAATTGATGAATCGTTAATCTCGTACGACTAACTTGGCTATAGCGAATTCATAACATATCGGCTATCGCTTACTTGTCTATAAAACTCCACTTTTGCTAAAATATTTAGGCTCAGAACGATCGCCGGTGTCGTTCGATATTATTTTCTGTTTACGAGACGATACTTATACCATAGGACGTAGAAATGTCAAAATTTTTCGAGGAAAACGTAACCATTTTCTAACGAGATGTAAAAGACGGAAAATTCTTAATAATATTTATGCAATTAATTTTATGTGGATTTTGAAATAATTTAGAACTAAAAGTAAAAACCTCATTAAGTCTAACTAAAATACCTAAATTTCTGGAGTTCTAAAATTAAAAAATTAAAATTTCAGGACCTCAGGCCCTCTGTAAGGCCTCGGGCCCCGGGTTTTTATCCCCCCCCCTCTCGGTGGCCCTGATATAAATACAAGTAAATTAATGGAAATGAAGGCAAATTTAAGGAAAAGCATAGTAATACAAGGGAATTTATGAGAATACAATGGCATATAAGGCTTTTAAGGGGAATGCAAGCGATTTAAGGGTTAACTTAATTTATATTTAGAGTTGTTTCAGTTTAATTTTCAAAAATTCAAGGTAATTAACGAAAAGTCATGAAAAGATATAAGAGTATTGAAGAAAATTCAAAGCAATTTCAAGGAATTCATAAAAAATTCAAGGGACATGATGGGAATAAAAGGAAATACATGAGAATCCGCGGGAATTCAAGTGTCTTTAAGAGAGTTTATGCGAATACCAGGGAATATGATGCTATTCAAGGGAATTCCATGGAATTCATGGGATTACATGGGAATTGATAGAATTCTTGAGAATATAGAAAAATTGAAGGAAATGTTTGAGAATTCAAGCAAATTCAAGTAAATTTAATTTGATTCCCCAAAATTCAAGGGAATTGGACTGTATTTATGGAAATAAAAGGGAATTTATCAGAATTCAAGCAATTTCAAGATGATTCATGTGAATTTAAGCTACTTTAAGGAGACTTAAGACAATTCATGAAAGTTTCAGTTGATTTTGCAGAATCTAGGAGAATTCGCGTATATTTTGGTTAATTAGAAAGAATTCGAGAATTATAAAAAAAGAGTGTTTCTCTGTCACGTACACTGGAGTTTCGATTGAAGCAGGCTTCATTTACGCCTTCAGAGAATTGCTGCCGCGGCGGTTTAGTGCTCAGGGTGAGCCCCTCGGGGTCGAGAGAGGGTGGTCTACCAAGTGTGAAACACCAGCAGTGTAGGGACAAAGGGGCAGACTCACGCGCGTATATTGCATAATATTAGGAAATGGTTCACACGGCCATGACTGTTTACGTTTGGACGGGCTCTATTTAGGGTCAAGGCCAAGGCAAGCTATGCCCGAAACCGAGCTTTAATCGAAACTCCAGTGTACTTGGTATATCTGTACAATTTTGTAAAATATTTTTTTTCATTAAATCTAAAGAATGTGATACCTATGTGACTGAAAAAAATAAATATTTATTCTAGACTAAGATTTTCGAAAATAACTTATTATTGAAGATGCTAAATCCACTATAATTCTATGTTCAAGATTAATATTTATAATAAATATTCTCATAAATCGAAACCATAATACAAAAGAAAAACACAGTTGTGGGTTGGATCTATGGCAGAGATATCAACTGAGAGATATCAACTGGGTCAATCGTAGCGACTACTGTCGATGAAACTTGGCTCAAAGTTGCAAACGCCTAGTGATAGATGTTGAGGGAACATAGATGTGGGTAAGGGGGTGGAGGAAAATTTACATGAAAAAGGTGCGAACCCTGGGGCAGAGTCGTATGTATAAGCTATTCCCAAATGAATGCAAATTCTTCGTCGAAAGCCCTTCGACACGAAAGTCAAGAAATTTGCTTAGGTAAATACTGCGTTATTGTAGTGACGAATATCGAGTTATCGCGTGCGAAACCCGACGAACTTCGAAACTCGAACGAATGATTTCGCAGCTGCGAGGGAATATAAAATGTAATCTCGCGTAATTCTTAATTACTTAAAAGTTTCAACAGAAAAAAATGTAAGCAACAAAATAACAAAGAAAAGACCGACAGGGATTTCAAAAACTAGCGTACTCAGCGAAATTATATTTAAGAAGATGATGAGAATTTCATTCTATTTAATTGAAATTTATCACTTACTTGCCGTAAATATGTATAGTGGGAAAGTGGTGAACATTTTTTAGACATATATCATTATTTCAAACTTTAATCACTTTTGAAGAACATTGACGTACCAGGTAATATGTGTCACAATAATTTTCTGTCCTATTATCGATCAACGCAATCGTTCGATTAAATCAATCGAGCAATTCAATTAGGTAGATTCAAAGTTCTATAAATGAAAAATATTTTCGACATAAATAATCTGCAAAACCGTTGACACTAGTAAGGACACAGTGAGCCACATTTTTAACCTAAAAGTTTCTGAATTCAACGTCTCTTTACAGGAAGCACTTTTTTGATGAATTGAAGGTAATCTCGGCGAAATCCACACTGCTGATCTATTAATTAACGATCCTACTGATATAGAAATAGAAATGGCCATAAAGAAGTTGAAAAATAACAAAGCCGCGGGCATCGATGACCTACCGTCAGAACTGATAAAAAATGGAGGCCCTTGCCTCACAAGGCAAATTTGTAAATTGATACGCGCAGTTTGGAAAACAGAACGCATGCCGGAAGAATGGAATACCTCTATCATTATTCCCATCTTTAAAAAAGGCGATAAAACTAACTGTAACAACTATCGGGGAATTTCACTTGTGCCTTCGTGCTACAAGATCCTGTCTAATGTTATCCTAAGTAGACTAACTCCTTGTGCCGAGGAAATCATTGGGGATTACCAGTGTGGATTCCGCCGAAACCGATCTACAAGCGATCAAATGTTTACAATTAGACAACTGTTAGAAAAGAAATGGGAATTTAATGAAGCAGTACATCAGCTATTTATCGATTTTAAAAAAGCTTACAACTCTATTATACGCGCGCGAATGTACTGGATCCTAGAGTTCTTGGGTGTGCCAAGAAAATTGGTTAGACTTATCGAAATTTGCTTAAGCGGCAGTAAGGGTAGAATACGCGTAAACGGTAGTTTATCTGAAGAGTTTTCGATCCGCGATGGCCTGAAACAGGGCGATGCACTTTCGTGCGTCCTTTTTAACTTAGTTTTAGAATACGTGGTTAGGCAAGTGCAGGCGAATCCGACCGGTGCTACCCTCAATGGGGTAATACAAATTCTTGGATATGCGGATGATCTCGCGGTACTAGGGGATGATAAAGAAACGGTAGCTAAAAATGCAGAAACCTTGATCGCAAAAGCCAAAGAGATTGGCTTGGAAGTTAGCGAACCGAAGACAAAATATATGACCGTCGTCAGGTCCGGACAAAGTAACCAAGACGGGGATCTAATGGCCGGAAATATGAAATTCGAAAGGGTTAACGAGTTTAAATACCTCGGGTCTATTATAACTAGCGAAAATAAGATTAAAACGGAAATCAATGCGCGGCTACACGCTGGCAATGGGTGCTACTATGCAGCAAACACACTACTAAAATCGCGATTGCTATCTAGAAACATCAAAGTAAGAATTTACAAAACGATAATAATGCCGGTCGTCATGTACGGGTGTGAAACGTGGGCGCTGACGAAAGGAGAAGAGAATAGGTTTAGAGTTTTCGAGAATAAAGTACTTAGAAAAATCTATGGTCCAAAAAGGGACGAAGAGACCGGCGAGTGGAGAAAACTGCATAATGATGAGCTGCACGCTCTCTACGGGTCAGCGAATATTAATAGAGTAATGAAAGCGCGTAAATTAAGATGGGCGGGGCATGTAGCAAGAATGGGCAATGAAAGAACAGTGGCGCAAGTTTTAAGAGGGAGACCGACTGGTAAGAGACCCCTAGGCAGACCGAGAAACAGATGGGAGAAAAATGTAAGGGATGATCTAAAAGAACTAGGACATGATTACTTAAACTGGATGGAGAATGCACAAGATAGAGATGTGTGGCGGTCTCGGGTAGATGAGGCAATGAACTTTCGAGTTCGAACTGCTAATCTATAATAATAATAATGAGTAATTCAATGGCAAATCTAAAATTTTGAAGAGACTGAAATATAATTCAATGTAATTTTAACTTTTTTTTTAGTTTAGTTTTTTATTATTAAGTCCAACAGGAAATTCGAAGTAAATTGTGTGAAATGCTTTTTTATTATAATAACGATCCATCATACATGCTTTATTTTGTTAAATAAACATAAACGCATAAACATAAACGCTCTAATAAACAAAATGACAAAATACAATTTTTTGCTATACAAAAACATCTATAGAATATACAGTTTTCAAATTATGCAATTCTCTTAACATGCTTTTTTACTCCGTTTTTAATGTGAAATGACCGTTCCTCAACAATAATTTAAAAAATATAAAACAATGATCTAAAATTTATTTATTTTAAAAATGGCTCGATACTTTTTTTCAATATCTAAAACGTTTCACAAGTATCCAAGAGTGATAAGCAATGAAGAAAAGTTGAGTGCAAAAACGTTTTAATAACATCAATGACAAAATACCCTTTCCTGATATACCAAAACGTCCATAAAAAGCAGTTTTTAATCTATCCAAATCTTTCGTTATACTTCTTTTACACAGTTTTCAATGCAGATTGCAGAATAACATTTCCTAAAGGGGTTGACTTAAAAAAAATCACTTTATAAATTAAAATCTGCACGCTACGCGCTCTCATCCCTTTCAGAACCCAGTTTTTCTATACATCTTCATATTCTGAACTTTCTACGTGATTAAGTATAATTAAAGATTAAATTTCTCAAAGCTCTGTAGGCTCCCAGGCGGAAAAATTATACATAGTGGAAAATACTATATATAATTTTTGTTTGTTTTATACCTTTTTTTACGAGGCAAACTGAAATTATACATAATTTTTTCTAATATGTATATAGCTACATACAATTTTTCCACCTGGGCTTTAAGGTACACATTGCGATGATGACGCTTGCGCTTTACGCTCGATTTTAGAAAATCATTTTTAAATCTATATTTATTTTTTAAGCTTCCTCGCAGTAAACGGCTACAATTAGCTTGAACTTTCTTCCGTATCTCGCATTCTTGATGGATAAAACAAAAACTCCAACTCATATCGAAAAATGGATACAGGTAAATTTGTAGCTATTTTTAAAAGCTACAGGTTTTCTTTTAGACCTTTTTCGACTCTGGCTTTTTTTTTGCGTCACATAGGAATTTCCGATTTTTGCATAGAAATTTTGATAAATAAATAGAAAACGACGGTTTGTGTCGGAAAATGTTAAAAAAACATTTTTTGGGACTTTTTGAAAGCTAAAGTTCCTCATTCAAATTTTGCTCCGTATTTTACGTCGTTTAGCTCAAAATTTCGATTTTTTTATAGTATTTTCGATAAATAAAATCAAAATGACAAATTCAATCAGAAATTAATTAAAACAAATTGAGTACAACCTTTTAAAATATACAATTGCTCCTTGAGACTTTTCCTCATATTTCTCGTCGCTTGGCTTGAAATTTGAATTTTCTATTTTTGTATAGCAGTTTCGATTGATAAAACAAAAATGACAAGTTCTATGAAAAAATAGTTGGAAGAAATTTTGTAGAGCCTTCTAAAAGCTGTAATTACTCTTTGAGACTTTTCGCCATGTTTCGCGTCCTTTGGCTGAAAATTAGAATTTTCGATTCTTTTCATAATATTTTCGATGCATAAAACAAACAAAAAAACGAGTCATGTCAAAAAATGGTCGAAAAAAAATCTGTAGGTCTTTTGAAAATTTACAATGTTTATTTGATACCTTTTTTACATGTCGGTCGTCTTTTGGCGTGAAATTGGGTTACACGATTTGTGGATAACATTTTCGATGGATAAAAGTAGAACCATTCGTTAAGGGGATTTATTAGAATGGGTAAACGGGACACAAGTTCCAGGTCGAACGCTTGAATATTTTTGTCTGATTCGTCGCCCTAAAGTTATAGTACGCCATATCCCTCAACTGTCAAACTGAGAAAATGAAGTTCAAATTTTATTCATAATATACTCTGCGAAAACGTTGTCAAATGTCGAAATAAGTCTATCGGTTAAAAATGATGCGTGATCAAGAATATATTAACACAAATTTTAATACTATTATGAATGTATTTTAGGTGATGTGGAAAATTTGGTTTGGACATGGTGTAATATGAGATTAAAAAAATTAATTTTTTCACAGAATTGATGTACGCCATGTCCACAAAATATTTATAAATTAACTATTTGTGATGAAATTCTTAAGTAAAAAGTTTAACAGAATGATAGTTACATTATTTTGTTGTATTACATACCTCGAATTAAATGAGTTAGTCGCAAATTATTGACTTTTGAGTAATATTCCGATGGTTACTTTTAAGGTTAAATATATTTTTGAAAATTGTTATTTCTCAAATTGAACTTAGGTTATCCATATAAAATATGTAATACGAAGTTGGCATTTTTTCTTGTATTGCAATGCAAAAAAGGACATGGCGTGATATAATTCTAACTTTTTATTAACGTCACTATTTTAATTAATGATTCTAACAGCTGAGGAGATAAATTGCAGAAAAAAATGTATTAAGAAACAAATTTTAACCCTAACCAAGCCTAAAAATAATAATAGTTCAAAAATTTCAAAAAGTGGACATGGCGTAGTATAACTCTGGGGCGACGAATTATTTGCAAACGTCATGTAAGTAGTGTTATGTTTTGCTCTTCAAAGCCGGTTTTTCGAAAAATTGTTCCTATTTTGTTCTATAATCGAAAACGTAAGTGCAATAGTAGTGACGATCAGTGTTAGCTATATCTGTGTTTTCGCCACGTGGCCGTGTATCATTTACCAATTTTAAATAATGCACATTTTAATAAGATTAAAATGAATTTAGATCACAGAAAAGATACACTGAAAAAAAAAAGTTTGGATCCAAAGAAACGCATTTCTTTGATTCCATTTATTTGAGCCAAAAAAACCGTTTACTTAATTGTACTGAACATTGTTTCAAAGCAAGTAACTCATGCATTGATTCAAAGAAATCATTTCTTTGGGCGCCATTTCTTTGAAATAAAGAAATATTTCTTGGTCTCAGAATATGAGATAATTAATTCAAGGAATGGATATCTTTAGAACTAAGAACCTAGTTTCCTTGAATCTCGCTTTCGCATCCAAAGAAATATTTCTTTAGTTCAATGATTTTGTGCCTTTGAATTAAAAAACATTCTATTTGAAATAAGTGATTCATCGACGCGTGAAACAAATATTTTGGTTTCTTTGAATCAAAGAAATATTGAGATAAATGAAAGCAATATTAATTAAGTGAAACCGATATTTTTTTCATATAAGGGGATTGATATTGTTGTTCTAAAAGAACATGTCATTAGTAGAATAAAGTAATTTGTTCACTTAAGTAATAATTTATTTACTTGGAAGATATGTTTCTTTTAATGAATAGAGTGAAGCGATTTATGCCCAATAAATATTTCTTTCAAGTGAAGAAATATATTCTTCAAATAACTTCATACACCATTCGTTCAAGAAAATATTTTGGTAAAATTCTTTATTTGTACCGAGTAGTTCAGAACATTGCCGCCAGGCGCGCAAAGTTTATGGTCTCACAATAGAAATGGATTCTCCAGATTTTGTGGTTTTTTCCCGCTTGCGGGCTTTTTTCCCCACACATAATAAACGTCACTTCAAATTCCAGTCATGTCAAATTTCTCTTAGATTGTGTAACAATGCCCAAACGGGTAACGCACAACAACTTCCTCCAGTTCGATCATTCTTCGGGGAGATCATTAATCGCGAGTGCGCGACTGGCGCGGCTCCGGCGCGCCAGCCGCCCACTCCCGTGTATTGGATCTCACAAGAGGGGGCGATGGTTGGGGCCCCCTCATCCCCACCCTTTTTTTTTTTACCATAGATGTAGTCTGAAAAAATGTGGTGATTGATTTTTATCGGTCTTCCTAAGCACTGGTCAGTTGGTCTTGCTTGAAATTCTTTTTTCTACTCCGAGAAAATGAAAATAAATATATTATTAAGTCATTATGAATGCAATAAATATATTTTTTCAATAAATGGGCCTGCTTAATTTTTGTACTTTAACTGTTCAACATTTTTAAACGATAGAAGTACTTTTTCTGTTTGAGTGAATTGTTCTTTGAATCAATTAATATTTTATCAATTCTATTACGTGTTTTTTTAAAGCAATATGCCGCATCTTAGAAACAAATAAATATTTAATTGCCTTGAAAAAAAATTCTTTGTTGTATAGAAATGTTTATTTTACCAAAAAATACGCTTATCTGAATCAAAGAATCATATATTTGGTTCCAAAAAAACTTTTACTCAGTCCGAGTTACATTTATTTGTATGAAATAATTATCTTCTTGAACTTACACCATACTTCGTTACATTACGAAACTCACTTATCATATCAAATACTTATTTATTACAGTCAAAAACAAATCTTTTTCGCTCAACGAATATTTCACAGTGTCAAGTAAATATTTCTATGCCTTAAGCATTGTGTTCCTTACATCCAAACTAAACATTTCTTTGATCTGAAGAAATATTTCTTCTGCCACATTCTACTCTACCATTTCTTTGAATCAAAGAAATTTCCTTTGATTCAAATAAGTTTTTTTCTCAGTGTAGGGTTCAAAATATGATTGGTAAATATTCTATCTATATATAAACGGAAATTTTTTTTAGTTCAAAGAGAAAAATGCTGAAAAATCAAATCAACGAAAGTAATTTGTTTGTAAAGGATCTTTTAATGACTTCTTTTCATTAAGATGGTAAAGAATTGACATAAGGGAAATTTTTACTTTGTTTTTTATACAATGTAATAGTTTTTTATGTCTTCTGTGTCTAGGCGATACATATTTATACGGCTGAGGAGGCCCTTCGTCGAAGGGCGAAACTTTAAAGTTTCTTAATAAATTTTGGACCAGTATACCAACAATCATAACATCTTCTAATTAATTTTATTACCTGGTCGACATCAAATAACATCATCTAAGAAAGTAATTTGTATTTAAAAAAGTACATTTTGTGTTTTGAAGGACGAAACTGTATCCCCCATTCACAAATTTGCATATCTTTGAATTAGGTATATATGTTACAGGCAAAGTATATAATCCGGTAATATATATAATCCCTAGGCATTATATATAATGCCCAACAGAGTCCAGGCAAAATATGTAATACTCACTATTATACAGATTTCCTAGGCATTATATATAATGCCTGGAAGAGACCAGGCAAAGTTTGTAATAAATATTCTCCATTTGAGCTGTTTTCAGTTTTTTTCTAAACCGTCATTACTCACGTGATTTTAAAGATATTAGGTTTTTTTTTATTTTTATCCATTTTTGGATTTTTTTAAATAAATATTTAAACTCAATTTTTGAAAAAAATCTACTTTTGATTTTCTTTAAAAAATTATATATTTTACGATGTGCTCTAAAAACCCTGTAAATATAAAAATGGAATCTCCCTTAGTTTCCGAGGAATAATTAAAAATGCATTGAAATTTTGTTTTAAATTTTCATTTGTTCGAATACGAATCAAAACTTATTTTTTGTATATCACGCGCAGAAGTCTGTTTTATAGGATCCCAAAGAATCCCATAAGTGAAAAATTGGGGTTTGCGAGTTTTTGGCGCTAATAATTTATAATAATTTATAATATGAACTTATTTTCAACTTTACAATTAGAGTGAGGTAATAATTAATTCAAGTTGAGGAAAATATTTGTTTAAACAATTTAGGATCATTTTTAATAATATTACTTTGAATAATTCTAGAAAGTTGTGGTTTTTTCTGAAATATTAAAAAAAAATTTAACAAGGTGCAAGGTAATAATGGATGCAATTTAACAAATCTAATTTTTTTTAACAAATTGTTATTGGTCATAACTATCTTCTCCTATAGTAATGCTAGATAGTTACGGGTTTTTTCTGAAATTTTCAACTTATAGTCCACTTCGTACATAGAGTGAGGTAATAATTAATGCAAATGTGAAAAGTGGACAAAAAGTTAAAATTTTTAGAAAAAAAAACCAACTAACTCTAGCATTAATAAAAAAGATAGTTATAAACAATAGTAATTTGTTTAAAGAATTATGTTTGTTAATTTAAATTTATTTTCGGTTCGCTCGAACTGAACAGTTGATAATAAGTTGAATCATTCGGAAAAAACCGCGAATTTATAACTCTATACTAAGAGAAAATTGCTAAGAACAATAATAAATCGTTTAAATAATGTATATTAACATCTACTTATCAATAAAAAGTAGTATTATGCATCATTTGTTTGGAAAAAACGCAAAAAAGTCATAATTAGCGCCAAAAACTTGCAAACCAAAATTTTTTACTTGCAAGGTTTTTTTGAAACCCTTCAAAACATACTCATGGGGGTGATATTTAAAAAATAAGTTTTCATTGATTTTTATGGCTTATTGTGAAAAAAATGTAAAATTTCATTTTGATTTACCTAATATTAACGATTCTGAATCAAATTTACAAAATGTCTTTTTTTCTTATGGGAAATCCGTGTTAAATTTCATGATTTGACATGGAATTGCTCATTTCACAATTATCCGGGCACTGTCAGTAACGTCAGACCTAACGCAGGTAATGAATAACAATTTAATCTAAATTAGTTTCAAATTGGTATGTAATTAAACTTGAAGCTGTCATACAAAGCCGACAGCCAAACAGGACTTTTCCAGACGTTCTCCACCCACTTTGTCAAGACGTACAGGTATAAATTTGGACCACCCTATTCTTGCACTGATTCAAAAACTTTTGATATTGATGTGAAAATCTTTAAAAAATGGCACTTTTGAATATTTAAAACAAAAATAAATTTTTTTGTTAAATAAACAATGGTTTAAATATTTTTTTAAAAATCGCCTGTGACGAATCTCTTCAAAAATTAATAAGCTTTTATGTAAAAAGAAGTGTCAAAATCCGATGAAAATTGTAAATTAAAAATTGATGATACTATTCAAGATTTTTCAACGGTGCAAGGTTTTTTTTTAAAATATTCCTGCACAATAAAGTGTCAAACCAATAAGTGTTTATGTGTCACAAAGTTCAGTGTCAATCAAAATTGGCATTGGCATTATATATAAAATGCCTAGGGATTATATAGAATGCATAGGCAATGTATATAATATGTATTCGATTACATACTTTGCCTGAAATAGCCAGGCATTATATATAATGCCTAGGGATTATATATAATTCCTGGATTACATACTTTGCCTGTAACATATATATTACTCCGCGAGATTATAAGTTTGAATCCAAGTTTTGGAAAAATATGAAAATTAAAATTTAACATCAAGTTCTGATATTAATTCCACTTATTTTTATTTCAATTAGGCCTTTTCAATTTTAAAAAAATTTTCACATCAACAATTAAATGAATAATAATAAATTATAGTTTTACAAACCTCTGTCAACATTATTCCCATTTAAGATTAGCGCTTAATTCAGACTTGTAACATTTTGATTTCATCTCTATAATATATATATTTTTAACGCCTCCAAAATTGTATTCATTAGTAATAATAGACCAAACAAATTATGCTGCAAATTCCTATTTGAAAGGTTTTGCCAATATCTTTGGTTCGTTTATATCAATATTTGTGGTCAGATCAAAGATCACGGGTTCAAAATGCACTTAATTGTTTTTAAATCTTAAAATATTTTCATGAAAAACTTTAATTTACTAAACATTACGGAGCACACGTATTATTTATGATAAATGAAACCCGAAAACGTGCTTAACTCAATTTTGAAGAAAATGGCGCTTATTTTGTTTCGACCGCGCACAGTCGCAATGTGTAAAGGGATTAGAAAGAAATTTAAGGCGATTTTAAAGCTATAAAGCGCAGAGAAAATTTGTTCTGCTAAACTTACAGGATTTTCAGTTAAAATAGGGGCAGAAGAGCTTTCCTGTGAAGCTTACGAAATTTGCGGCAGAGTTTACTGAATTTTCAGTAATTTTACAAGTTCACCAACACTTTCTGTCAAATTTACAAACTTTTGGATTAGATTTTACAATTTGGAGATGTCAATTTCACAGAAAAGTTCAGTAAATGTAACAGAAAATATCCGTGAAATCATAAAATAACTGAAAATTCTGTAAATTTTGCAGAAAATAAGGTATTTTTTGCGGAAAATGTTTGCTGTTCCTATTTTAACTGAAAATCTGGTAAGTTTAGCTAAGTGTTTTTTCTAGGTTAGAGTATACGTGCAAACCGATGTTACTTTTTTGTATTCCATAATTTCTATTCCGGGGGTCTTTGTAATTACTACGTATTAGTCATATTAAAATGTTAATAACAATTAATAATAATAAAGTGTATAGTGTCTGTGGTTATGAAAATAAATAATTCTTTATTCATATCATCCTCTTGACAGACCCCCTCCCCCCCTCACGCCATTCCACGGTTATAAAGTCAGGGCCTACCCACTTCTTTTTTCACAATCTCAGGCCCCTCTCAAATCGTGAATTAGTATAGGGAAGTTATTTGTATGAATGTACAAGATTCAAAATAGTTTCATCATCTTGAAAATGTTTTTATGTACATTTTAATCTTATTTAAATGTTCATTATTTGAAATTCAAGTGCACAAGGTGAAATGATAATTTTTATCCACCGACGGATAAACATATGCTCTACGTCTAAATAGACATAGTTTTGTACTACTGAAATATTGCGAAGTCGTTTAGTAATTGCCTTAGTAAGCATTTCTCAAAATTTTTAGTAGAAAACTGCTAATTTATTCAGTAAGGCTTATTATTCAAATTACTAAGATTTCCTAAGTGAATCAGTAGTTTTTACTGATTACTACTAATTCAGATTAAGGGCGCAGGTGTCAAGTTTTTAGCACAGCTATATACTTTTGTATGAACTTAAAACATTTCCATTATTAATGCAAATATTAACTGATTTTCATGAACCTTTTTTCAAGTTCTTCTAATTATGCGAATAACTTGATTGAGCTAATTAAAATTGAATTAAGCCATGCTTTAATGATTTTGGTTTCTGTAACCGGCGTTCATCTCATCACAATGATGGGGTCATCCGTTCCGGCTAATTCGACGCGCAGTGGGGTATTTGCCTCGAACGCTTCGCCAAGGGTACACGGCCCCGTGGTGAAAACGCAGAGACAGCCAACACTGAGCGTCACTGCTATTGTGCATACGTTTCCGATTATTAAACTATAGACATAGGAATAGGAGGGGACTAGGCATGTCCTTGCGGGGTCGAAATAACGAGCTGGGCGGTCTACCATCTTGGTTTGCTAAACCGCCATTGCGAGAGAAAGAGCAGACTGTTTCCCTTCTCTCACTTACTCCCCTTGCTTTTGCAAACCAACATGGTCGACTCCCGCTTATAACTTGTAATCAATCCCCGCGCCAAACTTAGGAAGCATGTGGCTAGTCCCCTCCTATCCCTATAAAACAAAATACTATTTAGATGATGTATGCAAACAATTAAACAAAAATATTCAAGCATTCGGCATGAAACTTGTTTTCCGATTAGCCATTCTAATAAATCCCTTTAAGAAAGGCTCGTGAACGAACTCGTTTTTCCTTTTAGAACCCAAAAGATGTGTACTCAAGTCCGATTTGATTTGCTGATGTTTTCTAGAGTTATTGAGATTTCGAACGGACGGTCAGGCAGGCCGTCGCCAAAAGATGTTTGCCTTCATAGGGTCTCAAATTAGAATGGTTCCTATTAACAATATTTATGCGATTGTATCAAATATTTGAAAAAATTCAAAATTACATTAAATTAATGAAGTGAAATGATGATCATTGATAATTTAGATGCCACCGTTGGCGTGAATAATAAAGAAATCGGATATTTTAAAGATATTCAATATATGCCAGTGGATTGGAAGTCAGTTTTTATTAATTCATCGAAATTTCTTGCGACAGACAGATTATCCAAGTTGTTAATTTTTTGTGTCATTAGTAACTTATTATAAAGCAATAGTCTAACATTCAATCACTTCAATATTACTTTATTATAAGGAATTCAAAATCCAGTTAGTGACATAATCGCGTAGGAATTGTAGATTGTAACTCATTTATAATTCAGTCATTTACAATGAACAACTTGTTAATTAAACACATAGCCTGTATTAAAATCTAATTTGTTACTCTCACCTAATGAAATTAGAGTGAGTTCTAATTAAATGAAATTTACCTGCATTGCGGTCGATTTTATGGGATGCCCGTAGGACATTTGAATAGAGGTTCTCCTATGACAGTTGCAATTGCAATTGCCACAATTATTAATGGCGCAATAGATTCATTCAGCCCTGCAGCATATACAACGAATTCCGTGAATAGGGATCGCCTGATATTCCTGTATTAACTGTGCGATAAGAATCGATAACTCGTACGAATTTGGCAACGAGAACATACCTAGAAACATGAATATATACATATTCTCTATTGTATTACATAATTTAATTTGATGACACAAACTAATGAAGGGGTACAAACTTTTTGTTCAACCTTCGAACAAGATTGAAAAGACCTATAAAAGAAGGTTCTGAGACACATACCAACTTGAATTTTACTATCAGCTGTTTCTCAAAATAGAGGCGAATTAGAGTTGTTAATGCCTTAAATACATGATCAATAATTTTTTTTCAATTCTTTTTCTACCACCCACGAAATTCTTTTCAGTAGCCAAAAAATGATGAGTTCTAAATGTCAGAAATATTGGCTAAAATTTACCTCTCCTGCACACTACCTGAAGTTTTCCATTGGATTCACTATATATGAGGAGGAATATGCTAAAATGAAAAATCTTTCGCATTTTTCGTCGAAATCTTCCATTCACCCGGGACAGAAATTTCCCTTCTAGGCCAAAAACTGTAGTATAAAGTAACAGTTGTAATGTTCGAAATGTTTCATAATGGCGCACCCATGAGAGTTAACCAAAAATTGTATTTTCTGTAGTATGCCATTTCGAATCTTTGAAAAATTCTCATTTCTACTTTACACTGCTTTTTTTGGTTTCAAAACAAAGTTGCGTTTCTCAGTGGACAAGCGTTTTTGAGGAAAAATTAAGGATGTACTAAAGTTCTCTCAAGTTCAAAAATAAGCACTGTAAAAAATGATTGATAAAATCATAGAAAACATTCGCATTGTATATTGTAACGAATTTCGAAATGGTATTGAAGGTGAACCTTAAAAAACTTCTGCAGGTTAAAATTGTTTATTTAGCAATAATTAGTAAGAGTTTCATGTCTTTTCTGTATGTTTAGGTAAAAGTTGCTGTCCTTATTTAATTATAATTTTTTATGGCTCATCTTATTTCTTGAAAACTTCTCAGCGAATCTCTTTGGTACGTTTTGAATTCGGAAATTTGATTGAAGAAAAATATTATTGCTATAATTTTACAATTTTAGCTACAGAAAAAACAAAAACATAAAACTCTGAATTAGTATTATTAAATAATCACCAATGAAAATATTTGCCTCGATTTTATCAATCATTTTCAACAATGGTCATTTCTTGATGCTATCCCAGTGGGCATAATCGCTGAAGAACGTTATTAGAACGGCTAAAAAACGTCCTAAGTCAGTCCGAATAACGTTCCTTAAGCATACAATGTTTCAGAGACGTTTTAAGGACGTATTTGGAACATGAAATGTTTTCAGAACATTATTTGGTCTGATTTAGGACAGTTTTTAAAACGTTCAAATAACGTCTTTTGACTTGTACGTCCAAGGAACGTTTTTAGAACGTTCCAATTACGTTCTTAAATTTCGTGCCCACTGGGATGGTGATGATGATTGCTACAATGCAAATTTAAAATTACCCAATTTTTAGGCCAATAAAAAACATTTTTTGGTGCGAAAAATCATAGAAATATAGAGTTTGCGATGTTTAATTTTGTTTACAGATGTTCTCATTTAAACAATTTTCTTTTCAGTTAAGTTTTGAGTGCAAAAATCTTTGTACAACCAACGAGCATTTATTTTTTTCTGAATATGCGTTGATTTATGCCAACGTATTTTTTGAAAACTGTATTTGTTTTTTATTATAATATAGATTTGATTAGAATAATATGCATTAAAAAAACTTTTTTTTCAGATATTCAGAATTTTACTTATAACTGCTGAAATTAATGTTTCTAGAAGACGGCACTTCGTCTACATTGATTTTATACGCTAAACGATCTAGTTTTCAAGGAAATAGTCAACCTAAAAATTTGCTATTCTCTTTCTTATTAACGAAAACTTAACATAGAAATGGCGACAAAAAGACAATTGATCAAAAACATAATTTCTCGAGGTGCATTCCCCAATCGATCGATTGCTGTGGATCCATTTGTCAAAGATATGGTGCGAATTAAGAACTCAACGAAAAAATTCAAGTTTTTTATTTTTACATTCTCATTCTAATGAGAAGGTATTGGTTTTATGTAAAATTTGACATAGTCGGTTTTCATCAAATCTCCACATTTTGAGACCCCCTGAGCTAGAAAAAACGATTTTTACGAAGGTGTCTGTCTGTCTGTAGTCTGTAGTCTGTAGTCTGTCTGTCTGTCTGTCTGTAGCCACGATAACTTTCGAAAAAATGATCAGATTTGATTGAGCTTTGGCACACTTTTTTATGGCCGAAAAATAGAGGACGAGTTCGTTAACCAGCTATTTTGGATGAAAATCCAAAAAGTGAGCACATTTTGAAAATTTTTGAGACCACTTTTTTGGAAGATTTGAAAATTCTATGTACGGTTATTAGTAGTACGCAAAATGACGAACAAAATATTCTTATGACTTTTCGTGATAAAAAAAAAAATTACTGGAGTTAGAGCATTTTCAAAATTCCAAAAAACAAACGAAAATGAACATTTTAAGCCGAAAAACGCACGATATGAAAAAAAGTCAAGAGGAGAAAAACGTTGATTCCTGAACACCCTATAATATTTTCATAACAACTTTTTGAATTTTTTGAACAATAAAAAATTCAAATTTTGATCGCACAAAACATTAATGAAAAATCAAAAAAGTCATTTTGCTGTAAAACTATGCAAGATACCAGAAAAGGTCATCTCACC